>CAMXCT020000480.1:0-30000 GCA_947184155.2 Cladocopium goreaui | reverse complement strand
AGATTTTAGAGTTTCTTTTTGCTTTTCTACCTTTTCTTTTTCCAACAAAGACCTGAATCTTTGATGACAAGCTTCGGAATGTTTCACATCTTCTGCAATGCGATCACACCCCTTACACCCAACTGTTTTTCCAAAACGAATCGCCCTGTCCAAAGTTACGTAAGTTCGTCTTACTCTCCCTGGTGTTGGTGACGCTCCTTCTTCAAATGGTAATGCAGTTTTCGGCAACTCCCCTGTCCCCCCTTCAAGTCGTGATTGCTCAGCTTGATATAGTGGAAACATATGATGCTCAGGTACAACAAGTTCCGTCTCATGGACTTGGATGGGTCTTCCAAAACCTTTTGACTTACATCGTACACTTTCATAGTCAAGGGCTAAGTTGATTTTACGGTGTTTGAAACCGCCGTCCATTCTCCACCCCACAAAAATCCCTGGCAAAGTGCGTGGTCGAATGCAGGCTTGTTGGTATGACCTGGGGGCTTGTAGTACACTAAGGCACCTAGTGGCATTCTCAATCCTTGGAAAGGTTCACCAAATATTGGCTGCCTCATAGCAATTCCATCCTTGTTTTAAGTTTTTGACTTCATGACTTCATCCGAATCATTGAGGTGAATTGGTGCTTGGGTGGTAAAACTCTTGGCAATGCAAAAATACTCAATGCTCCTAGGCCACGTGACTGAATCCGGCAGCTAAGTGGATCGCACGAGTCCCCTCCTTTCTCCTACAGATATTGGATTCCAACTTTGCGTCATGGTAGGGATCATTTGGCAACCCTGGTTCCGGTAACCAGTCTAGCTGCTTTACGGCTTCTACCAGCTCTTGAGCTGAGTCGGATTTCACTGAGCACAGTGCACGGCCGTGACCTTTGGTCCCACCGAACTTGCGGAGGCATGCAACATTATTTTCAACTGCTCTAAAAGTTTGGGCAAATGCTTGGTAACATCCGCTGTACTCATCAAAGCAAATCAGGCATGCTTGTTCACCTTCTGAACCCTTTGATAAATTGCTACCCATAATTAAATGATCAACACGTAACATGTGACCAAAATGTAAGGGTGGAGTTTCTTCCGGATCTGGGTCCCAACGCTTTCTGTGATATCTTGATGTCATTTTTGCCCTCATGCAAACTTCACAATGCTTATTCTTGCATAGTGGGTCAAAGAATGGTTCAAAGTCTTTACAACTTCATCACTATCATCCTCTGAAGAATGTGGGTCATCCGGTGTGCCTACGTCATCCACTTTACCCTTTTGAGAATCAGCCCGAACAGATTCATCTACTTTTACCAATTCCCCAGAAGTTTCTTCGGGAACATCAGCGGGGCGATCAACTGCAGGAGCCGGGAACGGCTTCACTTCCGAAGAGCTCGATTCCACACCTGTTGCCATGACAGACTCTGACTGACCACTGGCTTCGGCTGGCATTGCAAGACATTCGAGCGACTCCGACAGGATTGGAACATTTTGTTCAACACGATCGACATAAATCTTGGCACTTTCTGGACAATGAAATGTGACATCTGACAGTCGATGTGATTGGATGAAAAACGGTAGCTGATTTGTAAACCACACCCATGCTTTACCCTGTTCGTTTACCTGTTGTCCAAGTGAGAGGGCTGCAGGACAATCCTTTAGGGTATAAAAGATCCCTTCCCCCGATAGTTCACCCTTCAACTTTATGGCTTGTAAACTTGGCCGCGTTCCCCCCAGGTAGCTTTTGGTGCTACTGTCTCTGGTTCAAGATTCTCCGGTTCCTCCTCCGCTTCTTCCGCCGATGATGACGAGACTTCCCAAGCCGTCTCAAGATCCCAAATTACGTTCGGTCGAAGTGTTGCCCTCTGCCCGTCGGAGATTGAAGAATCAAGAATGTAAGGATAAACTTATCTTCCGCAAGACCACGCCTTATGAAAGCTGTCTTCTGAGATAGTCCTCGCCTTCCAGATCGGTGAAAATCAACAGCCCTCCAAAGAGCGTCTGTGATTGATAACTGCGAAATTGTACTGAATCCCAAGTTGGTCAGGGCAGCCACAACTACGGCTGATGAGCACAAGAAAACTGGATTGTATGCCCAATGCAAGAACACTGTGGCAGCAGCAACGCGCGGCCTTTTGTCGCAGGGCACACTTGAGCCAAAGTCCGGGAACATGGATATATTATGATATATTTACCGTGGACCCGCTGGCTGTGCTATGTTAAGACATGGGATATGTCACAGCGCATGCAAACTGGATTCCTCGAACTATCATATTAATGATGTAAGTTCTTTCAACAGGTTAAGGATGGCATGCATAGGTCTGTACTGCTCACTCATATATGGTGGAGCCAGGAAAACGCTAACACACCATTGGATATACTAATGAATTCGGTTCATGCTTCAGTCCAAGTGGGCAATTGGTGACACTAACATTGCATGCATGATGAGACCAAAATGGTATTGCAGTAAATTGGTAATAACTCCTGAATTTATTCTTCTATAATATATAATATTATATATATATTGTATTGTGTTATATAATATGATCTGATATTATATTATTTAACAGTACGTATACAGCTTGAGTACTGTACAAGAATTCACTGTAAAAGAATTTGAGGGGCTCGATTCCAAGGCGGGCTATATATTTTCAGCTATACCAAACACATAGTACGTTAAGAATTTGAGGGACCCTGGAATAGGATTGCCAAATTCTTAAATTACTGCTTATACGTGAGGTCTGCAATTCCCCTTTTTGCGTTAAGGCGTGACCCCTTATATGGTCTTATGGGATGAAACCGGGCTTGCAGAAAATCAATTTTTCAAGCTCCGAAAATTGGTTTGTTTCGCACATGCCTTGGAACAACTCTGATACGTTAGATGCCTAAAAAAACCAAGAGCGGGAGGCGAACCTCCAACCTTCAAGGCTGAGGTCTGACACGCTACCCATTGCACTACAGGAGCCTTGCCTTCAAGAAATTTTGCCTCCGACTCTCTCTTTGCTTTGGCTGCAAAGGGCTGGGTTTAGCATGGTTTACAGTGTACAGAGAAGAAGGGTTGTGCGAAAAAAACAACTTTTCAGGCTCTAAAAAGTTGTTTTGCACACTAACCTTATGAAACTCAGACAAGCCCGGTTTTGCAAAAAACAATTTTTCAGGCTCTAAAAAATCATTTTTTTTTCGCATGCCTCTTGTCAAATCTGCCAACTCCACCTCGTTGCCTTGTTTTTAAAGCTCGCTCCAAATTGCGCAGATACCTGCAATACAAAACTAAGAATGCCCTAAGAATGGCCTGTTGTGGTGCAAATTTGCCTGTATTTAAAAATAAGAATGAGGGGCCCTGGACCTCAAGCTTTCGGATTCTTAACCAGCGCCCGGGCTGTATATGAGTGTCATTTATCTGAATTAATTATCATTGAGTGTCATTAAGTCTCATGAAGTATCAAGTATCATTGAGTACTATTTTTAGTATCATTTAGTATCGTTATATCTGTAGCACTAAGTATCATTATATAAGTCCACAAGTTTGCTTGGTCCCTCGGCCCTGAAATTGGCAAGATTTGTTCCATTTAGTTCCAGCGTTCGATTTCAGGCCATGAGGTCCACATAATGATCTATGGTGTTTTCCTATTTGTTTTCTTCATGTCTTCAAAGCGGACGAGTTTTCTCAGTTGGGGACGGTTGGATGTCTTTGATGTTCATCTGCGGGCACAAAAATCCGCTCAAATTGCGCTGCCCGCCTTCGTGTAGTATGTCTCAGTATAAATAAAGCCTGCTTAGAAACCAGAAAGTGGTGGTTGGTTTTCATGGACTCTTTCTCTTCGTGTCTCTGATTCTCTCCCATCCAACCGTAAAATCGCAATAAGTCGCATTGTCAGACAATTGCTTCTCACCCTCCTCCAGGACTCGACCCTTCATCAAGCTGTTCACCTCGCTGGAGCGCAGCAACAAAAAACTGGGATATATGATATGTGATATGTGCTATGTGATATATGATATATGATATAAGATATGTGATATATGATATATGATATGTGGTACGTGATATATTTTAATTATATATTATATGTGATATGTGCTATGTGCTATATGATTTGTGATATATGATATGTGATAGGTGATACATGATATATGATATGTGATATATGATATATTTTAATTATATATTCTATGTGATATGTGCTATGTGCTATATGATTTGTGATATATGATATGTGATATGTGATATGTGATATATGATATATGATGTATGATATATGTATACTGCGAACAGTGTCACCCCTGTCCCGGGTATGGTCTATTAGCTGTAAAGTCAACTGTCACCCGACTGGTCGTGCTGCAAACCCTCAATCTCTCAGACGACGGCTTCGCAGCAGGCTCGGCATGTTTACTCGTCAGTGGCGAAGTCTTGAGGCAACGTTGCGTTGGGCTCACCGGATTCACACATGCAGCTAATTGATATGCATGTTACCTGTACACATCGCCTACATTCCTTTGACACCCCCATGGCCGATTTCGATTGGGTATCGGCCACAGCAGGAAGGAATGACAAACAAAATGCTATACAGTTCGCCTATACACATCGTAGCTAGGCCAGAGCTTGTGGATTGTCTCTTCCCTGTTCGCGTCGCGAACCTTATGGGTCGAGATTCACCACATAGGGAGACCTACCGTCTCCTACGCACTCTGTACACACACTACATGCTATGAGGCTAACTACAAAAGATTGATTGATGCTTAATCGAAAATGAGAGGTGAGACACAGCTAGTCCCAAATGTTCACCGTAGCCGGGACAAGAAAATGCCTCTCTCAGATTCCTCTCAAAAGATGAAGTTCATGGTGATGTCATCTTCCAAGATTATCACCATGTCAAATGCGGTCAAAATGATCTCGCATAGTTGCACATGGATGTACCCTGGTTTTGCTAGTTGTTTTCGGTTGTTCTCACTTGAAGTCGGTAGATTTTCTCTGTTTCTGGTTCTTTTCCTGCTCACGATTCGAAGATGATGAAGGTGCTGGTTGATGTCGCCGTGCGGCTCGTCGGGTCGCATTGTCTTCAACTGCGGCCGCAGTAGATGGCTCGATGGCATGTTCGAGCTTGAACGTCTTCCTCTGCCCCGCATCGACCCTTGGCAGCATCTGATCGACAAGTCCTTTGCGACCTTCGGCTTCGTTGGTCATGGCATAGGCCCAAGCGTAGTCCATCCTCTCTCGCAGATCTGTGGTAAGAACCACACCGCAATCGTTTGCCGTGAGTGATGTCTCCATTTGACGGTCACGCTCACGCTGCATGAGGATGACGCCCAATGCCGGAAGCGAGAGTGTTTCCTTTCCGTAGCTTATCTCGCATTCCTCCTCATCTCGGAAGTACGACGAGTAGCTTTCCATTTCTGGAAAGGCACCCTTCATGACCCTTCTAATGAAGTTCTGAATCACCCCCCACATTTGCAATCTCCTATCGTGTTGGGTCCTGTCCTCATGTTCCAGAGTTAGGATCTCGTGAGTGAAATCCAGACTCTACCAGGAATTCCATCATCTTCTCAACCTTGCACGCGGTGCGGATGATCATTGGCATCGATTCTAGATCTCGGCTTGCCCATGTCATTGTTTTGGGTTCTCCTCTACCAGGTTTTGCCTTGAACTTGGCAGTCCACCATATCTTGATCATCTCATCGGCTGGTGGAATCAGATTGTCAGATTGTCTCCTCCATCGCTATGAAATGGACATATGCCGTCAAGATCGAGCCTCCCGTTTTCGTCCGCCACCATCGCCTCATAGTACAACTGAGTGGCGTTTTCCACTCTGTGCTTCCAGTAGAACTTGTAGTACCTGAGGATGTGGAGCGTTAGCGCGTGATCAAAAATTCGTGTGCACTTTTCCTCCGCGTCCACGTTCGTGAGACCCAGGTCGGGAAGTCTTTTGCTACCAACTTGAAGTCGTCGTGCCCACTTGGGGAATCCTTCGGCATCTCTTCGATGCTCTTCCTGCCTCTGCTTTTCCTTCTCGCGCATCATGACTTCCTCTTCATCTTCTGGTTCGGGAGGGGAGTTCGCTGCATCCACCTCCATTTCGTGAGCATCATCGTCTACGCTCCAGTCGACTTCTGACTCGTCGAAGTCACAATTTGCGGTTGCAGCTTCGCGCTTGGCTTCTTCTACCGTTTCACGGTATTCTTCATCATGCTCTTGCTCAGCATTTTCAGGTCCTGCATGGTTCATCATCCTGATCGTCGACATCCATCGCATCGCCTGGATCATTCTCCCGCTCGTCCTCGGTGATGACGAATGGCCGTCGACCATATGAGGTCATCATGCCTTTGCATTTCAGGCAGATCGAGTATTTCGCGGGTGTGTCTTTCAGGCATGCTGGACATGTGATGCATCCAGCGATCTCCACCGCTCTGTGTTCAACGATGTAGTAGAGGAGCTTGAAATGAGCCTCCTTCTCCTTAGCACCCCCGAGTTTGATTGTCCTGTTCTCGAAGGCACACACGGTGTCGATGATGTCTGCAGCTTTTGCGTCCTCGTACTCGACCTCTTCTGCACAAGCGCGAGCTTCCTTCATGACTTCTTCTCGATTGGCATACCTCCAGGGTCTGTAAACTGACCTGACCAGTTGTTCTGGGCCTGACGGCACGATGAGCCTGTGCCAGTTCATGCCTGAATCTTGTACCCAAGCTCCTCTCAAGCTTGCGAAGGGGATGACCAGATCTGTCACCGGTTGTCCTGAGTCAGTGATCCTTCCTTCAAACTGGTCCATGAGGGTTTCGGTCTTCATGTAGAACACAGCCCTTTCTCCTCGGATGTAGGTTCCCTTGCTTATCTTCCATGATCGCTCGTCCCATGGCGCAAAGGAGCTGAAGTAGGTCACCGATCTCCCGGATCCTCCTCCTGGTTGTATTCCCCTCTCGAAGGTTCCCATGAGGTTCTCCCTCGATGTAACGTGAAAGCAATTTGGGATCGCCGTCACGGCTCCTGCTGTGAGCCGCTTAAGGTCTCTTTTCAACACCACCTCCCTTTCACTGGCGCTTCCAGTATGTCCATTGAGGGCTCTCACCGCAATTGGTTCAATCAACAATCCTTCTGGAGGAATCACCGTGTTCTCGTCAATGCCTCGCGAAGCTGCGAAGGCATGTGTTCGACTGGTCTGCTCCGTCGCCACAAATGCGAAGACTTGAATTCTCACTCTCCTCCCATCCGCCACGTTGTGATGCATGATCTCGAACAGGCACCTGATCCTTCGCAAGGCCTCGTCCATGTTCATGACCTTGTCTCCACTTCAGTTCGTGGAGTACAGCGGTGGGGTCCTCATGATGTGGTTCTGCACCCAGAAGAACGGGTAATTCAGGACTTCAACGATGTCGACCCAAACGGCGTCGTCGCACTTCAAACCAAATCCTCGATTGTGGTTACTGATCTTTCCGGCATGGTGCCTGAGGCCAATGTTCAATGCTCTGCTCACCGCCTTTTCGTACTGAGAGAGCCATGGCATATAGTCCCTCATGTGTTGAGAACCGCCAAAGTTGAATCTTCCAAAGTAAAAGAAGTCACCACTTGTTGGGATGATTCTGAACTTTCCCTCGAGCCAATGGATATTCCACCCTTCGGTATGTGTGGGCCTTCGCGACGTTGGTCTCAGGGTAGGCATCTTGGAATTCTTGGGTTGTCCATTCGTCACCGCCACTCTTCATGATTGCCTCTCGCACAATTTCAAGGATTTGCCGAATTTCATCACGGTCTCCGATCTCATTCATGTGCACGGGTTCATCATAGAGGTCGTTTGCGCCGACGTCATCATCATCGGACTCTGTTTCCTCCTCCTTGACTTCCTCTTGCACTTGAGGTCCATCACTTGGCCCTTCCATCGGTGCATCATGTTCTTCGGCCTTGACGTCCTCTGCTGTCAACTGCTTCCGGATTCGCTTCAGAGACTCTTTGACTGAGCGCCGTCGGCGCTTTTGCAGTCAAACATCTCGTGGCTCATCCCTCCACAGTACAAACAGATATCCTCTTCATCAGCAGCTTGGAAGAGTGCTCCCAATGCGTCCAGGACTTTCTGCCGTCCGTACTTCACATACTCCACCGCCTCAGCTTCTGGAGCCTCCCTTTGAGAGGGCCCCGCATCGGGTGCTGAAGCCGTCGGCTCCCAGGTAGCACCCGATGCGGTACTCTTCTCTGGGCCACCAACTGGTTCATCGACTCCTATGTGCTGATAGAAGTGCTCCAGTACTTGGGTGTACTCCCTGTCATTGAGATACACAAAATCTCCAGGCCTCATGATACATGTCCACCTCGTTGACCCTTCGCATCACTTGCTCATTCTCACGTGGGTCCATGGTGCAGTCAAAAGATCCCTTTCTCTTGCTGTTGATGGTTGATCAGGTTCTGGCGGTCTTCCCAAAGAATTGTACCGCAGCTTCAAGGCCATTGACTCGGTGGGATTGATGTTGTCCTCAAAGATGTCCACCACCCCTTTCGTCATCGATGCGACGTCCAGCAATCCTAACCAGAACTCGATGACATCACCGGCCTTTTCTGCAGTCGCCATGGTTGGCCCGAAGATCTCATTCATCTTGCTGCTGTCATCAATTACCTTGTGCAGAAAGTCAGAGTACGCCACATTCCCGCAATCCTTAGTCAATCGGTAGGCATAGACGGTGCAACCTGATTCAGGGTCCGGAAATTCTGTTTGAATCACCGTCACCTGCTTTCCGTGTCCATTCTTGAAGATCTCTCTGGCCTGATGCGCAGGAATGCGCACTCCCCCCATGTGGGAAATTGCCTTCATCAACTTTTCACCATAGGGCAACGAGTGGTTGGCAACAAATGTTGCTGCCACGTTGACCATCCAATCCTTGAAGTTCTCATTGATGTGCATATGACTCATCCCTGAAAAGTCCAATGCAGCTTTGATTCTCATTGCCAAGATCATCAACGCTTGCTGCTCCTTCAACTCGGGTGACACCCTTGAGTCCTGAGTCTGATTGTTCGCCGAGCAGTTGATGCAGACCCTGGGGTCTTTCTGGACGCTGTACATGGCGTCTGTCCCCGCTGTTGCCCTGCAATTGTCACAAAGCATTTCAGCATCTCGATTGACATCAATTGGGAACCAATACATCTCGTTGTCCCCTCTCGGCTCCAGCTCTGTAGGTGCGAGGTCTGCCTCGATCCATGCGGCGTTCTTTCTCACCTTGCTTCTCTTGAACCAGTTGTTGGCCTCTTTGACGAGCTCTTCGACCTTTCCAATACTCATCAGTTGGAGCGGCTGTCTCCCCAGTCTTGAATGCTTCAAACACCGTTGGGGGTCCCGTCACCACCTTCAATCTCGTTGGATCAATACCTGATTCTCCTGGAATGTGGGCTTTTGCATTGAGCGACAAGACCTTCTCCCTGTCCATGGCACACATCAGCAGAACTCTCGGCCTGAATAACTGCTTCTCGATCACAGACCAGATCGCACCCTTGCCCAATGTCGTCTCCTTCTTCTTTCCCAACATCCTGAACTGATGACCGAATTGGGAGTACATCGCTCTCCACAACTCCTGGGCGATCCTCCCAGTCTTCCCCTCGACCTCATTGAATGTTGAGTTTGGGCAGAATCGCGACAAAGATCGGTCGAGTCGTTTCCAGATCCAACTCTGCAATCTTCAACGTCAATCTTTCTGCAAAGAGGTTGTCGACCAAGACCATGTATGGCCCGGTGGGTTCTGCCCCAACACAAACTGCAGTGATAGCCAGACGTGCACCGTGACATCGCCTTCCTGGCTCTTCTCCTTCAAGAACATCATCGCCTTGTCCAATGTATCAATGAACTTTTCCAGCGGCAACGGGCACTTCGATTCGTGGATTTTGAACAGCACTATCTCCCACCCCGTGTCCTGCAATCCCATGCCAACATCATTGGCACATGTCGCTGTGCATACTTGGTTCCTCAGATCCGTGATCAGCACAATTGTCCCTTTGCGGAACTTCCCAGACAAGTTGTCTCCATCTTTGGGGGTATGTGGTCTGTCGACGATTTCTCCACCAATTGAACTGGCGATTCTCCTCCTCAATCCTCCCACATCAGTTCCGTTCGCAACATCAACGTTATGTGGGCCTATCAGGAGCATCCGTGATGCGGCGGTGAGGAAAGATCCTTTCTTCGCCAACTCCCACTTGGCTACAATGTAGCGATACATCCTTAGATATTGCTGCCACGTGGACACATCTGGTGAATTGCCGGCTGCAGGTCCTTGCATGATCGACAGCAGGAACATCTCGCCATCCCGTTCCATCCAGTACCGGGTTCTGACATTGGAGTCTCGGTAGTCCCTGTTCTCCGCAGTCTTCTCCGTGAAACCGAAAGGCAGCGCTGGAATGACCCGGAGGTTCCGGTCTCGACTTTGCTTGAGCCTTTGCCTTCCCGGTGGGTCCAGTGTCGCTGGATGTAGCACCAGAGGTCGGCATGGCCTTGCAGCGGGTCTTTTGGGCATAGCCTTCGTTTTCACCTCGGCTGTCTGTTGACGGGCTTGGTCAGCGGCAACTTCATCTGGTGGCCTCATCTCGATGGGCTCTGCGTCCCAGAATGGAGGTTTGATCGGCGGTTTGGGCAGTCGACCATCCTGTGGCATCAAAGGAACATCCCAGCTGGCAATGTGGGTCGCGCCCGTAGTCAAGTAGTTCCGCATGTTTGAGAACGCAGTGTGCCGTGCGTTCACCTCATGAAACGACCCATTGTCCGCCATCATGATGTGGTATCCCCCCAGTGCCCAAAGATCCTCTGGGGCATCGAACACAGCGGTCAAGATTCGCATGACCTGCACAATCCTCCACACCATAAGGTTGTTGATGTCCTTCAGTCGGAAGTTTCGGAGCCATGCGTGCAAGATGGATGAGAGCATCATGGTCGTCTGCAAGTGGGTGACTGCGGCTGCCCTCTCCAATGCGAGGCTGTACTTCAGGTTGACCCAATCTGAGAACAGGTCCTGGATGATGATCTGGTTTTCGCGATTGTCACGATGACGCCAGTTGTGTTTCCGCATGGCGTATCCCAGATCGCTGATCTCATCGCTTGGATGTCGGCCATGTTATCACGTCCGATCTCCTGTCCTTCAATTGGCTTCCTGCTCCAGCGCATTTGGTTTACCTCCAAGAACTTCCCCTTATTCCTGAGTCGGTCGATGATCGATCCAACTGGTGGATGGGTCTTGTTCAAGCTCCCCAGGCCGGTGATGGTGGTTGTGGTCATCTTGATGTGAAGGTCCCGAACGGTCCCACCGTCCACAATCAGCATGGAGTACTGGTATCTCAAGGCTTCCCACATCTCCTCTGCTCGCTCCGCACACTCCACCGAGCACAAGTGACGGTAAACGATCTTGATCATCCTTCCAGCTCCATTCATGAAGCTCTCAACCTTCATGTCAAGCTCGGGCTGCACTGTCACACTTCGGAAGACTCGAGCAAGAAATTCCAATGCACGGATCACCTTTTCAGGCCGTTGTCTTCTCGACACAAATGCCAACGATACTACGAAGATGATCGGGATCTGGACATTCTCAATCCATCTAGCTACCGTCTTGTCAGTGCAGGGCCCATCCTCCTCTTGCCACGTGGTGAATCTCGCTGGAATCTGGCTTCCGAATCCTCCACCAGTGACTGCCTCCAAAATGGTGACTGTTGTACGACAGGCTTGGGGTCCAGGCACGAGCACTTTTCCGTCTGTGGTGGCCGTCGATGATGATGTAGCTCCTGTCGCCATGGCCCTCAACGGGGTGATGCAGCTGGTTTCAGGATCAGGCTCGATGTCCCGACGTCGCGGGATGTGTCTCACCTTCACCTTCCACCGTAATGCTCCACCAAGCAGTGACCTGACAGTTGCTTCGTCCTGACATGTGGGTTGGTCTTCTCCAACTAATTGATTTCGGAGCAGTATGCATGGTGATGCCTTTGGCATGTTGTGATTCATACTCTTCGTTCTTATGGCTACTCCATAAGCCCTGTCAAGTAATATTTCATTCTCGACACCTTTCAATATAGTCCTGACGATTTCATCAGTGTAGAGTGTAGAGCTGAGTCACTCTCGTTTCCTTACCTGCGCACTGTTCATGATCATGTGAGCCATCACACTTCGAAAGCAACTTGTTGAAAGATACCCCCCATGATATGATCCTCCACGGTTCCTTGATGGGTACTCCAACGTTTCTGAACCTTGACCTCAAGCCATACATGCAACCGTCAAACCCATCGGTGTTAGAGTCAGTCCCTCGTACCATGTCCATCATCCGCTTGTCCCGCCAATAGTCACAACCCCTAGGCAGTTCCAGCATTGCTTTGGCACCAATGAATAGGGCTTCGTTCAAACACTTTGCAAACTCTTCCCATAATTCCCAGCACTCAAAGGCTTTCAACTGAATGTTGTGAGCGGTCAAGCTGCCCATGTTTCTGTTCAACAGATTCCATGGAGATCCTCCCGCGCAAGGGCCCGCGAAGAACACACAGTCGCTTGGCGATCATATGCACCTTTTCCACTTTGCCCTACCGAAAGGTGATACAGATTGTCACCCTCCGTGATGGTAACCACATGCATAAGCTTGAATCTATCCTTCTGGTGAATCTTAGTAATGAGGCTTTGTTCTTCAGCGCGCATCAGTAGTAAACATGGTGTTTCATCTCTCATTTCGTGGGTATCCAGAGCAACCTCTTAATCCTTGAATGCCGCCACCAGTATGTCCGAGGGAGATCTGTTGAAGCAATAGACCAACTTCTTCCCATTCTTCCTATGAAGAGTCATCTTGATGTCCCATTCATGTGATTCACGAGCATGGTGCCGAAGTTTGTATTGGTGGCTGATAAACATATCATCAAGAGGAATGATGTCCATGTTCTCGGATCTGGTACATGTCACTATTGAATCACCGCATGACCCTTTGTCTTCAGCGTCTGACTCATCGACCATAGATGCTCCCCATTGTACATTAGGAATCACGTTGAAGATGGTCTTACCAGTCCAAAATTCATTTCTGCGATTTGAACTCTCGATGTTGTTACCCGCCATTCTCCATGAGTCCTTGATGGGTTTCGAATTGGATTGAAACTTCTGTATCGTCACTCTGTCATCCCTGACCCTTTTCAAGCTACATGGTAATTTGGGAACAAACAGTTTCCTTCCAGGCTCATTGTGAACTCGTATGAGGGTCGATTCATCTTCCCACACCCATTCATCAGCACTGTTCCTCTTGATCTCCAACTTCTTATCCCTTCTAGATTTTGGTTTTCTGGGTCGATCTCGAAAAATCTTTGGGACTCCCCTAATCGCAATTCGATTTTTGTCGGGGTCTTGATTTTCAGCAGGGTAAAGATTGTCAGAATAACCATGAGGAAGACCACCCCAACCGACACTCCCCCCATGAACAATACGTAGTAGCGTGTTGATCACCCGCGCTGTGCACGGAGGCGCAGCATGAACGGTAATGGGGTGTTCACCTGGAGTTTCGCGAAGATATAGTCCGGCAATGCTCATTGTTAATCGTGGGTGTTGGATAGATTGCCCCTGACATTTGTCTCTTTGTGTGTTCTTCTCGGATCCGTTGCTTGCTTGTGAAGCCGGATAACCGCGTTGCGATTTTGCCGGATCGTGCATGCTTGCTTGTGAAGCCGGAGAACGACGTCGCATTCCTCCCGGACTACCCACAGGTTTTGTTTGTGGGGCTGGTGTTGCATGATTGATGTGATGGTATTGAAAACAAACTCTCTCAACCCAACGGTCAAACCGATCTTGTTGTTCGAATGTTGATGCTTTGTCCTCAATCTTCTCCCATTTGCCATGAGCCAGGACCCATGTGCTCCGAAGGTAGTCCGTTGCCGCTGAGATTCCCGGAGGCCGCTTGCGGAAGTAGACTGGCGTCTTCACAACCGAGATGGGATCCATGTCAGGCAACTGCTGCGCTTGTTCTTTGGCAGACAACCCCTTTTGGTACACTTCAGGGGGCAAAATTGGTGTTTTCGTGTATGGAAAATTAGGTACTTCATTGGTCCGGGATTGGAAAACTTGACGAACGGTTGTGTCGACATCAGTGGTTGGTTTAACCATATCACTGAGCCCCTTCGTACTCAGATCCCCCGGATCAAGCAAATTAATCAACATGCATGCCCCTTTCCAGGCGAGTGGGTTCTTGAAACCTTTGGTGTGAATGTCAGCTGCCATTTTGGATGTCACCTCATGCATAAGCACATAGTTGCATCTTTTGAAGTGCTCGTGCATTGACGTGATGGAAATCCCATGAATCCTCTCAAGATGCCTCATAGTTGGATTCTTCCCAGATCTGACCACACCAATCATCCCTTGATTATCATCATGGAACACAAGTTTGGGTGATTTCCCTGTCAAAGTTTCCCAAATGCTCAAAGCGGGGAGACCCATGGTCCGAAGAGTAACATCAGCTGCTACAATCTCCGCTTCAGGGGTAGAGTGGCTTAAGCACCCTTGTCGCTTGCTGCCCCCAGACAATGGAAAACGAGTATGTCCCCCTTGAATGTGCATATGCGACCATGGTTTGGAACATCCCGCAAAATCAGCATCAGCAAACAATGATAGGGATAGTTCATCGAATGTGTCTCCAACCCAGCCCACCATCCTCTTTGACAAACTGGAATTGACATACATCAGATGATAAAGTTTGGCATCGTCCTCTACAGTCCACTTGGTGACATTCCTGGCCAAAGAATTAATCGACCGTAGCAGATCAAAACGAGCGATCCTCGCCGCGTAGAGCAGCGTCATCAAAACGCTGGCGGCATGCGGAGCAAGCGCGCCTCGAGCAGACTCCGACGAAGAGACGTCATTGCTGATAAGGCATTGGGGCTGCTGGATCAAAATTGTGGGCACACCATGGACAATTTACACTTTTCTTGGGATCCCCTGAACATGGTGCACGTGATTTGTGATTTTTAGTATCTTCAGGTAAGTTTGGTGTTGAAGCCTTCTTCAACTTGGTATCTTTGCCAGCAATTTCCAGGTACCGTTCAGCCGACAGTTTCAACAAACCCTCCATGTCGCAGGTCATAGTTGATACCGAAGTCCCGTCGTGAAGTTCTGAGGATCCTTTGCTCAACAAACACCCAAGATACAGACCTAGGTCCGTCTCTGGTTCAATTTTAAGTTTGGATCTAAGCATCTCCCAACCCTTCGCTAAGTTCTCTTTCGGCCCTGCCAGTTTGAGATCATCAACATAGATCACCAGCAACAGTTTGAGTTCCTTCTGGAAGTACATAGAAGGCCATTTTTACCCGACAGTCAACAGGGATGAAGTTCAACTCCTTCACATTCCGATCACAATGCTGTTCCGAACCCACATCGTACTCAAATCCGGGTGACCATAAAGGGCTTTGACTAATCGTACCACTGGTCTACGGAACTTCCGGAAGTTGATATCGTCAGGCCATGCATCTTCTGGTAACTCAACCCAAAATGGTGGTCCAGTAAGTTTTGCTTGGATATACGCTTGAATCGCATCAGCAAGTTTCACATCATTTCCGGGCAAACACCCATAAAAGTCTGCCCACCGAGATGCCTCAAAAGTTGCTGGAGAGTTCCCAAGGTCCTGGAAGAATGCGGCTTCCCAGAACTGGTTCTTGACCTGGTTTCCAAGTAGCACGCCTCGTCCTTTAAACCTTCGATTTGGATGAGCTTTGGGAAGTTGAAAATTCTTCTCCACACATATTCCATGAATTCTAGCCATGTGAACTTCCTTTCCAGCTTTCTTTGCCTCTGCAACGACGTCATCATAATCTCTCCACGCTGAAGTCATAGACTCTTCATGTTGACCTAACCATTCTTTGCGTATACTTTTCCGAGCATCATCATTCTCCATCATTTCCTTCCTGCCAACTGGTCTAGCCACTGCAGTGTTAAACATTTTGTTGATGTTGATGCCGTTGGCCTCACCATTCAACTTATCTCGGCGAGTCTCCTGGTGATTGGTGCAAGGCATGCATGGAAATGAGTGATTGCCCGCCATGTCGTCCTGGGGTTTCACTATGTCTCCAGGTTGGTACGACCGTGGCGTTGCTGCAACCACTTTTCCAGCTTCAAAGTTGTATCCTTTGTCCTTGGTCCAGGTGGCCTTCGGTCCATACCCTTTCTCGAACTCGGACCATTCATCCCATTCGATGAGGAAATCGTCATCACCACGTACATCGGTGTCAGACGATACAGGCTCTACCACATCGCAATGCCCTTACCTCCGTCGGAAGTCTGGGGCCGCTTGTAGTGGAAGACCTTCCCTCGCCTCACATAATCCTGGTCGACAGATACCCCAACATCATGGCCCTTATCCTTTGACCCTGAAGACTTCTTCTTCTTCTTCTTCTTCTTCTTCTTCTTCTTCTTCTTTTCCTCTTCTTTTCTTCTTCGTTTCTTCTTCTTTTCTTCTTCTTTTCTTCTTCTTTTCTTCTTCTTAACTTTTCGTTCCACCTTCCTTCTTTCACGTTCTGCTTCTGCTTCCATCTCCTGAACCTTGATGATTTCCTTTCTTCTTTCATGAGGAATTCTTTGCCATTCTCTTTGCATGTACTTGTCAGGTCGTGGAGAGTTGTGGAACTTCTTGAAGCCTCGATCATCGATACGGTATGGTCGTCCACGGCTGTCGAGCATGACCTTTTCCCCATCATCGTTGAGGTACACTTTCCCATCTTTGGCTTTGCCTTCCAGATAATGTTCTGTAGTGTCATCTGGAATCTCAACTCTTGGGGCGCCTTCGGATTGGACTTGTTCTAGCCCTGGAGGAGGAGGCAGATCGGCCCTTCTGGCTACTTCTCTGGCACCCTCCATTTCAAGCTCTTCGATGCCCGTCCGAATGCTTTCGGCCAGGTCGATCTTGTTATTGCCGTTTGGTCCGCCTCCATCCCCACCATCAAGATCATCATCATCATCATCACCATCAGCATCACCATCAGCATCATCATCATCATCATCATCGTCATCACGAGGTAGTAGTGGAAGGTAGTCTGGACTCCCATCCAATCCATCCTTTTCTTTCAAGCCATCAATCGTCGCGTTGATCTTCTCGTAGTTGATCTTGCATGGGAATTCCAATGGCTCCTTCAACTCGACCCTTTCGGTGTGGTGGGGCGTCTTCAACTTGGGAATTGGCGCACTGGTGTCGTATGCTAGGTTTTGTTTTGACCAATCAGCCAATGCCCTGACGCGATACTTCCTTGACCAATGCAGTCCTGGTGCCACTTCATATCCTGCAAATACACCTGGGATCCCCATAGGATCAAACTTGTGTTTCTGTTCTACTTCTCTACTTCCACTTAACTTGAAATAAACCAATGCACCAAATGGGATCATCTTCCCGCCGAACTCTTCCCCATGGAGCTTGCACCAGGCGCTAACTTCCTGATCGTTGGGCTCCACGTTCAACAGGACTAACACATCTTATGGCAAACTTCCAAAAGCACGGAGGTATTCCAGCTTCCAACATGCACGTAGTGGTTGCCACAAGAAGAAACTGGTTGTTCCTCCCCGCAAGGGAGTTGTGCTTCGTTTTTCCTGCCAAAGAGTCGTCACACGGGATCTTCAATGCTTTCATGGTCTCGGTCAATTGGAGAGCTTGATCTGAGTAGGCTTCTCTGATCTTCCTTCGACCCATGAACTGCTTCACTGCCCCTATGACAGCATCAGTGTCCTTTCGTGCAGATGGGTGTGCCTGAATCATTCCAGCGTACCTATCCCTGATCACGAAGATGGTTTTCTCGACACCGTAATCCTGTTCATATACTTGACGATTGTCCACGTAGTCAAAGGTTACCAGATCACCAAACTTGGTTAGCTTTCTCGGAAATGCTCCTCGGAATGTTTTCCGATGCTTCACCTTTGCTCGAACACATGACTCGCAGTAGGGATTCTTGAAACGATGAGTGAGAAGGTGTTCCTTGGTTTTGGCTTCACCCTTTAGTGCTCCTCGCTTGCTGAGGCGAGGTTCTCCATCTTCTTCATCCACATCAACGATGTCTTCGTCATCTTCATCACCGACGTCCTGATCATCAATTTCAATGTCATGACCGACATCAGGCATCACTTCAGCATCGCTGCGCCCGTGCCGTGAGCCAACGTCTTCGTCACTGTCGTCGTCGTCGGCCACTTCATAGTATTCCGCGACCTCACCTCCGACAGAAACTTCGGATACTTTCGGTGTTCTTCTCCTTTGCTTTCTCTTCCTGCCCACCTTCTTCGTTAACATCTTGACCTTCGCCTTTTGGCTGGGATTCTCGATCATTTCTTCACCACTCTCCCCATCAAGGATGATTGTGCCTTCACCTTCCGATGTCGAGCATTCATCATCCAACTCATTGAGCAATCTTCTGATCTTCTCTTGATCTCCATACTCCTTCACCTGGTCAATGCTGATGTATGGGATGTGGTCCTTCATCGTGATGACCATGTCGTTCTGATCGATCATGAACGGGTCTTTCCCAGCAGGCCATACAAAAGTATAACCCTGGTCAAGACACCTTTTACCCATCGACAACACTGAAGGTGTGTCGTCCAAAACGTGGGCATGTACTGGCTCATCAAATACACCAAAACTCAATGCTAGCCATCTTCGATGATGATGTCACCCCATTCGCAGCGTGGAAGTTGATCATCTCATCGTCGTACAGATCCATGTCCATTCGATCGGCCTTTCTTGATGCGATCAAGTCATGGCCGCTGCCTGAGTCCATAATGAACTTCTTGTCTCGTTCTTCAACTGGTACTGTGATGCACATCACGTTACCTTTGGCTCCATATTTTCCAGGTACATGTTGAATGTAGTCCTCCGCAAACACCTGTTCATCCACAATGTCATCCATGTCCTCGATCATCTTGATCTTAACATCAACTTTCGGACCGATGACGATGTAAACTTCATTGATGCCTGCGTACTCACCAGCCTCACTCATAATGATTGCCATCCCTTTTGCTCGGACAGATGCCAACCGATTGGAGTAGGCTAGCTGCTCGTCCTTCTTTAGGTCCTCAGACGTCTTTCCCTTCTTGGAATGCATTTTTGCCCTTGGCGCCCTGCGACTACACTCCACAAAGTCGTCCTTGACATACTCAATGGCCTTGATGTCCTTCATGTTAAACCTCACAGTTTTCCGCTTCGTAGTGGAAGCTGCGTTGAAGGTCACCGAGATCTCATCATCGCTGTCAAAGCATCCAACCAGTGCAGGTGTCGCTGGCACGTCGGTATTTGGCACAGTGTTGTAAAGATGAAGGTCATGTCGTCTTCGCCATGAGTCGCCATACTTGCACTTCCCTTTGGCCCAATTCCAACATGGTTCAATAATCTTCTTGGGCTTGTTGGCAGGCGACTTGCTTCGAGGTGATTGGTTTCTACTCCTGTTTCCACCACCCTTCTTGTTCTTGTCAAAGACCTTTTGATCATGGCTGTATTCACAGTCTTTACCTTTTTTGCATGACTTCTTCACAAAGTGAAAATGACATGGGATCTTCTTTTTGTCCTTTGGACTCGGGGATGTCGACTTGCTCGTATTTCTGGACTTTCCTTTGCCTTTCCCCTTAGCATTCTGCTTTGGTTGTGGCGAAGGTAGTACTGGAGTTGCAGGATCAGACTTTGCCTTCGGCTTGGCTTTCGGCTTCTCCTTTGCTTTTGGATTGACAGCGGGATCACTGCCAGACTTAGAGTAGCAGGTGCAGGAGTGGTAGGTTTGCCTGCATTTGCAAATTCCCGAGCATACTTGTCCCGGGCAGCCGAATGCTTGTCCTCCTTCGTCCTTGCGATGGTTCTTTCTATGACATTCCTCAGATGACGGTAGGTTTTTCGTGCATCACCTTCATCCCATGATTCATACTGCTTGACGTCAAACATCATCAGATTTGATCCTCGGATCTTCTTGTACAGACTGTCCCATTACTCCCATAACCAATCATCGTGTTTGTTGTCACCTCAACCCACTTGTGGTAGAACTGGTCCAACAGATTGTCACCAAAATATTGCATCTTCACAATGTGCTCCATGGTGAACAATGTGCTCCTCACCCCCGGTGTCCTGAAGTGGTTCAGGATCATTGCAAGGATTTCTCTGCCCATCACGAACCCTGCGTTTCTCCCAGCCGCTTGAGTTCGGTGCCTTAACTGCATAGCCACATCCCTAGCCACTTCACCAGCTTGAGTGATCACGCTGGATAGTGCTATGGAGAGCTTGGTGTCAATAGACTGGAATCTGGCAGCTCGGTGGCTGGCAATATCCACTCTTGCCATGCTGCTTTGTCACCATCGTTGGCCGCAAGTGTGACGCTCTTGATCACATCTGATTTCCAGTTGTCCACATCCTGAACTATCAGCCATGGCCAGAACAACGACCTTGTCTGCTTCCCTTCGGGAAACTCGCGAAGCTTCAATGCCTGACAGGTTTGACTGCGATGCTGTGTCATCTGGAATTGATCCTCTTAGCGATGGGGTGTGATTGCTCGCCCCCCCCATTCGTAGGTTCGCCATCGTGGGAGCGGAAACTCCAGTGGCTGCGCTTCCAATGGATGTAGTTGGTGCTTGCTGAGAGGATGCCTGTCCGGCAACGCCGGATGTAGCGGCATTGCTCTCAGCGTGACTTTCACTTCTTCGTATTAGCTGTGCCACTTCTTCCGCCTCGCGGTTGTATGCATCGTCGACTTGACGGTAGTAGGACTTCGTCACCGAATGTCTGCCCCTTTCAACTTCGAGCTCTGACCTCAACTTTGCGACCTGCATATCATGGTTTTCGTCATCATATATTCCTGCAGAGAATGATAGGTAATAATTAGGGTGCTCCCGAGTTACTTGTTCCAGCTCTTTTACGAGAGATCCCACCTTCATTTTGAAGGTTGAAATTTCCTCATCTTTCTCTAGGATGCCATTACGCAACTCGATTTGGTCTTTGCGCATCTGCCAGATCGTTTTGCCCTTATCATTTAGTGCAACTAGGTTTGGCTTCTTCTCTGCCCGGAGCTCCGACTTGTACTTCTCGACCATAGATTCCGAAGCACTCGAAGCATTCTCCAATGAAAGTTCTTGTACTTCGTCCCGCAGTCGTAGATTCTCCATGGCATTCTGAGTGGCCTCATCCATCAAGTCTCCAATCTGAACCTCTCTGATCTTGAACTGACCCTCGAGTACCTCAATCATTGGGTTCTTCACATTACCCCTCGTGGCGACGGCGATCTCGTTGTTGCTAGCCGTGGCCTCGACCTTCAGCATGGCCTCGAGACGACTAATTTGTCCTTTCAGCTCTTCGATCTCCTGGGAGTTCATCATGTGGTCGGCGATGGCTTGCGTTTCGTTCTCCCTGGAACGTTCCTGCCTGAGTTCTGCCTCATTCAACAGTACGCGCAACTTGTGGTCGCTCTCCAATCGCAGTTGATTTGCCTCACTCACCTTCAATCTACACTCTCTGACCACTTTCTTCACGTTATCGTCAGTAAATTGGATACTTCGTTGTGCTAGACCCAATGATTGTTGAAGTTCATATGTTTCATCTCGTGGTTCCCGTAGTTCCAAAGCTGTAGATTGGCTAGCCAGTTGTAAATCAACATTGGATGAGCTTGCAATTTGAGACCGTTGCCTGAACCTCATTATTGATGCCTCCGTGTTTCTCTGCATGTCTCTACCTTCAGCTGAAAGATGATTGGCAATGCTTTGGACTTCCTCACTGTCACATTCCATCTGTCGGATTCTCTGTTCAGTGTTACCCAAAAGTCCCTGAAGGCTCTGGACTTGGTCCTGGTACTCTTCCCTCATGATCATGCCCTTCTCGAAGATCCTCTGCGCGACACTCTCCGCTAGGTCCTTTCTGCGCTCCAGTTCTGCATGCGCATAGTAGAACCTTGGTCGTCTTGGGCTGCAACCATGAGTTCTACTTGATATTCCCTTACTTCAGCTGCTGACTGACTAAGCATTTCATTCAGTACACTGATTTCGCTGTTGACGTTGTCATTGTATCCTCTGAGGTATTCGGTGAATTTGACTTCGATATCATCAATGACTTTGCTTTTTGACTCAACAACCCCTTCTAGTCTTTCTACTTGTTCCTCCAATAGGTGATTCTGCATGAGTTCGACCTCATAGTAGCCTTGATATTCCATGATCTCATTGTATGCATTATCGATGCCGTCTTTTGCCTCAATTCGACTAGAATCCCCAGTCCTTCGTGGATGTTTCCCTGAGGTTTCCCCAGTCCTGGATGGTCGATCATGAGTAGCCTTTGGCGTTGTTGATCGTGTAGTAGATCTTCTAGACGTTCGTTGCCCTCGATGTTGCTGATCTCTCTTTGATGTTGCCCTTGATGATCTGTTGCTCGCTGAGCTTCTGCCTCTGGAAGATATGTTGTTCCATTCCATGGCAGTGCCACTGTCTCCAGTGCCAGGCGATGATTGATTTCCGCCATCCGCAACTGGGACAGTGTTGTCGCCGAACGTGTAGGACGTGTCCGCGCTGCTGCTGTGCATCTTTCACGATGAGAAGTTGACCGGATAGAATTCGACGGTCGTTCTTCTTTTAGAGTTGAGCTGCAGCACGTATGCCAGTGGGTCCTGCGTCGCAGGATGTGACCAAAGGCGATTCGGCTGATAACCTGCGAACAGTGTCACCCTGTCCCGGGTATGGTCTATTAGCTGTAAGGTCAACTGTCACCCGACTGGTCGTACTGCAAACCCTCAATCTCTCAGACAAAGCTCCGCAGCAGGCTCGGCATGTTTACTCGTCAGCGGCAAAGTCTTGAGCCAACGTTGCGTTGGGCTCACAGGATTGACACATGCAGCTAATTGATATGCACGTTACCTGTACACATCGCCTACATTCCTTTGACATATACGATATATGATATATGATATATGATATATGTATATGTATATGTATATGTATATGTATATGTGAGAAAGTGCTGAATGTAGAACTGTAAAAAAATCTGAACTCAATCAGTGGAAATTAGTTGTTCGCCTCTGTCAAAAACCCTTGGTAGTGAGGGATACAGCGGTAATGCGGTAAACCCAGAAAAAAAAAAAAACTATCATTTGGGGATGGTTTTTACCCACCCATTCATGGTAATTTTGGGGATGGCATATTATTGGGTTTACCACATTACTCCTTTTCACATGTTTGATTCCAAACCACCAACCCAAGCCAGTTGCCAGTAGCTGTTGGTTGACTTGTGAGATCCCAAAAGAGTAAACTGGTGGGTATCCCCAGCCAAAATGGGCAGTAAAATCAATGGAGACTGGGGATGGAACAAGCCAGAGTGTTAATCCCCGAAAAAAAATGAAACCCTTTACAGCGACAGATCATGAAATCCTGAATTTTCAGGAGTCCCGGTCCCAAGTTTCTGACAGATCCACATTCCCCAAGCCAGGCAGCCAAGTTTGACAGGGCCCTCTCCCCTGGAAAGTTGGTGATGTCAAATTCTGTAACTTCCGCCTGTTGTTGTTCGAGCAGTTTTTAAGGCAGCGTGGGGATAGGCCGAACAATGAGAGACAAGCAACCAGAATTTGATTCCGTAACCCCCTTGCCCATGAGCACCTGCAGATCATTATGAAATTATCAGAGCGTGGTCAAACTCTATGATACTGTACCAAATATTTGGGTGATGAACATCCAGTTTTCACTAGTTTTTCTGTTGTAAAAACAAAGGCGAAGCTCCGGCCCTCTAACCTGGTGCGCTGGACATTTTCCTCCATCAAACATCTATTTATGTTGTTCATGGTCCAATTGATGGGAAATGTACCATTTAGATCCATTTAGATATTGAATTCAGATTCTAAATGAACGAAAATAATCCTCCATAGATCAATCAACAACAGTGTTCATCGGTTGTCTGAAAATAGGGTTTCTACCCCCAAATCTCTCGATTATATAATCATCCTATCGTCTTTTGAAATGCTAGTTTTTGGGGTATCCCCCGTTTTCAGACACGCCCATATCATACTATTGATTGCACATGGCAGTACACTTCCAGTATATCTCTACCATATCACCATCATATCCTCACTATATTTACCTATACCCCTTTCCCTTTATTATATGGTGAGTTAACCCATGCCAAAACCATTTTCAGATACATGGTATCCCCTATCCCCATTTACAGGTGCTAGCCCATTTCTGGTTGGTTTTTATATAAAACCCTCTGTTTTGCTGCTCATGTCCCCAATAGTAAGAACCGTTCCGTTGATGGCGAAAAATCCCGAGGGATTCGAAGGATTCCCAATGTCCCTGGATTAATAAACCCTGGTTGGTTAATTGTGGCGTTTCCCCCATTTTAAGTGATTTCTGTGACTACTGAAATGGTACCCCCCCAATTAAACAGGCGTAAACGGGGTTTACTAATCCGGAGTTCACATTACCCAACATGGTTTTGGGAATCAAACATGGCAATGGAAACCCACAGGGGACGATCCAACTTCCATTGGTGGCACCAGAGGCTAATCTCCTAGCGTACTCTATGATTGACCAAAAAAATGCACCAGTTTATTTCCGATTTTTTTCCATTGTCAAATGTTCAATGTGATATTATCTATAGTATTACTATAATTGAATCATATCCATCACTCTTTGGAAATCTAACATAGTGAAAATGGCCCGTTTAGTTTGCTGATTTACCGTGTAAAGAATTGTGATTTTCCAGTTTGCTACGTTAAATCACCAGAGTGTCCACCACAAAGCCACTCTTTCATCATCATGTGCGTATATGTTCCTCACTGTTTGATGGCTATTTGATAGTGAACCAAACTTACCCTCTGGTAAACTAACATAACTATGGAAAATCACCATGTTTAATGGGAAAATCCACTATAAATGTTCATTTTCAATAGCTATGTTAAATTACCAGAGGGTAGCCTAACTGTGGGCATCGCATCGCATTTTTCTGGCCTTGATAATCTCAATGTTCAGCAGATCCACCCCGGCAGTGAGCGCCGTAGCATCGCCCGCGAAGAGCTTCTGAAAGTGCGCTTGAGACCAAACGATCCTGGGATGAAAAAACGGAACGGCATCCCAAGGAATAGCCTTGGGTAATTAACATAGAGCCTAAAAAATAAACTATTCTTTTCGTGGAAACTAATCTTCCAACCCCTATCTGGCAGGGTTTATTGGAGAGTCACAGTCACAAGCAATGGCAACGACTATATAAGGGTGTTGGGTTTATGGTTTAAAATCTGCATACTGTAACAATCATGATTCATCATTAGTTGTATGTGTTTCGGGATCGGGTTTTAATCATGTATCATGTGTTTTCCGTCGCAAAAGATTGAATCATCGATGTTGCCAGTGGACGTCTAGGCATATCCCAAAAATAATAGCCATGGTCATATTGTTCGCGGTCGTCAGTGATTAGAATAATCACTACCATCTTTGGTTGAGTATCAAATCGTTCAAAAAGCCTACAATATGAAACCTTTAGAATTAATTTCAACCATTCAGAAATTCAGAACTATCATTATCAACCAGTTTTAATTATACTATCAACTCGTTCATACCCATTGTCCACCCTTTACTGTAGATTGATTATGAACCATCCCAATGATCTTCCATCTAAATAGTGTTTGAAGGAATTTCATAGACCAGTACTATTGGGGAAAGTGCCTACTATTGTGGATCCCCTACACCAAACGGGGAAACCTCTTGAAAGGGAGCGATTCTTGACACTAACAGCATCAACTGATTACCAACTTCCCCGGTCATGATCCAAACCCACGGAGGCAGAGGGATCCACTTTGGCTCACGCCTCCCCAAATGCAAAAACCTAGGGGTAGCTTCAATTATTAGGGATATTTTACTAAATAGGGTGAGAGGTTTCATCTAAATTTTTAAAACATAATCAAATTGATCAAATTTTCCGGTATTGAAATGTATAAAATATGGCTAAAAAATTGGTTTTCGAAGTTTTCCCCTAATAATCAAATCGATACCTTAGTGAAAAACCTGATAGTTTCATTTCAAAATCGATCAAACCCCTAGTTTAAGTCTATATAGAATATTGCCAAACGTTGTTTTCGCAGTTTTTTAATCAAAAAACACCTTGACTTAAAAACAAAAAAATGTCCATTTCAAAACCGATCAAATCCCTTATGAGGATACAACGTTGCCAGAGATTGGCTTTTGAAATTTCCCCGTAATCAAATCAAAACCTATATTGAAAAAAACTTCGGTGGTATTCCCAACAGCCACAAGGTTTTGAAAAAAAATGCAAATCTTTCTGAAGCGCGCTGCTTCTCGCAACCTTCTCCGGAACCCTGTTGAACCTGACCTGGCTCTGCACCAAAGCCTCCCAGACTTTCTCCGAAACCCTGTTGAACCTGACTTGGCTCTGCACCAAAGCCTCCCACACCTTGTCCGGAACCTTCTGCGGAACCCTGTTGAACCTGACCTGGCTCTGCAACAAAGCCTCCTGGAACCTTTTTTGGAACCCTGTTGAACCTGACCTGGCTCTGCACCAAAGCCTCTCAGACCTTCTCCGGAAACTTCTGCGGAACCCTGTTGAACCTGACCTGGCTGACCTGGCTCTGCACCAAAGCCTCCCAGACTTTCTCCGGAACCCTGTTGAACCTGACTTGGCTCTGCACCAAAGCCTCCCGGAACCTTCTCCGGAACCTTCTTCGGAACCCTGTTGAACCTGACATGGCTCTGCACCAAAGCCTCCCAGACTTTCTCCGAAACCCTGTTGAACCTGATTTGGCTCTGCACCAAAGCCTCCCGGAACCTTCTTCGGAACCCTGTTGAACCTGACCTGGCTCTTCACCAAAGCCTCCCACACCTTCTCCGGAACCTTCTCCGGAACCCTGTTGAACCTGACCTGGCTCTGCACCAAAGCCTCCCAGACCTTCTCAAGAACCTTCGGAACCTTCTCCGGAACCTCGTTGAACCTGACCCGGCGCCTGCACCAGTGCACACCAGAGCTATTCTGGGCTGAAGACCCCATTAGCTTAGTTGAAGAAAAAATGATGGTCAGGGACCCCGAGAATAAACCGCCCCAACCAACTAGTTTTTTTGAGGCGAAGCCATCAAAGAGGACCTTGATTTTTAAGTTATAATATTTAAAGCGGATCACTCAACAATCAAATTGACCAACCTGAAATTTCCTTGGGGATATTTAGCAAAAGGGAAAAGGGGAAAATATGGGGAAATGTGTATACAAATTACCCCCAAAAAAGATACAGTAGAAAATGTGTTCAAAGATGTGGGAAATAAGCTTCGGTGGTATCCCCAACAGCCGCAACGTTTTATTTTTATAGATCTTTCTGAAGCGTGCTGCGAAGCCAAGCTCTGGAAACACCTCAGCGTCCTCCAAAGCCTCCCAGACCTTCTCCAGAACCTTCTCCGGAACCCTGTTGAACCTGACCTGGCTCTGCACCAAAGCCTCCTGGAACCTTCTCCGGAACCTTCCCCGGAACCGTATTGAACCTAACCTGGCTCTACACCAAAGCCTCCCACACCTTCTCCGGAACCTTCTCCGGAACCCTGTTGAACCTGACCTGGCTCTGCACCAAAGCCTCCCAGACCTTGGCCGGAACCTTCTCCGGAACCCTGTTGAACCTGACCTGGCTCTGCACCAAAGCCTCCCCGACCTTCTCCGGAACCTTCTCCGGAACCTTATCCAGAACCCTGTTGAACCTGACTTGGCTTTGCACCAAGGCTTCCTGGAACCTTCTCCGGAACCTTCTCCAGAACCCTGTTGAACCTGGCTCTGCACCAAAGCCTCCCAGACCTTCTCCGGAACCTTCTCCAGAACCCTGTTTAACCTGATCTGGCTCTGCACCAAAGTCTCTCCAGAACCTTCGGAGCCTTCTCCGGAACCTCGTTGAACCTGACCCGGTGCCTGCACCGGTGCACACCGGAGCTATTCTGGGCTCAAGACCCCATTAGCTTACGCTGTTGGGGAAGAATGATGGCTCCCCCAAAATTTCCAGGTTTTCCACTTTCCTATCGTTCTTGGGGGCCAGTAAGAGGCCATGCGGCCATGCGCGTGTTGATATGTTGGGGAGTGGGTGGGGTGCAGTGGGTGGAGTGGGCTCATAACGTTTTCTTCAACTTCTACTACACAGGGCGTTCTCTTGGAATTCCACACATACGTCATGCTACGCTGCTGCACGTTCTGTTGGACTTCCACACATACATCATGCTACTCTGCTGTACATTCTCTTGGACTTCTACTACATGTGCGTCATGCTACCCTGCTGCATTGTTCTCGTCGACTTCCACGCATACGTCATGCTACTCTGCTGTACATTCTCTTGGACTTCCACACATACGTCATGCTACGCTGCTGTACGTTTTCTTGGACTTCCACACATACGACTTCTACTACATGTGCGTCATGCTACGCTGCTGCATGTTCTCGTCGACTTCCACACATACGTCATGCTACTCTGCTGTACATTCTCTTGGACTTCCACACATACGTCATGCTACGCTGCTGTACGTTTTCTTGGACTTCCACACATACGTCATGCTACTCTGCTGTACGTTCTCTTGGACTTCCTTCACAGACTTGGAGAACTTTGTGCTTGAAGCAAAAATTAAAGGACCGGATAACCCCACATGTTACCAACTTCTTTAGACTTAGACTGAGCATAGAAAAGCAAGAAGGGAAGAGGAAGTATAAGAGTGATGGAGCGGTGATGGTGGGTGAGTTTGTGTGTGTGATGTATGTTCAAGTACAGTGAGTGAGTGAGTGAGTGAGTGAGTGAGTGAGTGAGTGAGTGAGTGAGTGAGTGAGTGAGTGAGTGAGTGAGTGAGTGAGTGAGTGTGAGTGAGTGAGTGAGTGAGTGAGTGTGAGTGAGTGAGTGAGTGTGAGTGAGTGTGAGTGTGAGTGAGTGAGTGAGTGAGTGAGTGAGTGACTGAGTGAGTGAGTGAGTGAGTGAGTGAGTGAGTGAGTGAGTGTGTGAGTGACTGCCACGCCTGCCACGCAAGAGCGGCGGAGCCCCAAGGTACGTTAGGACGTACATCCGACCCCTTGGCAGTGCACATCGTCCCACGCCTGCCACGCAAAAGAGGCGGAGCCCCAAGGGACGCCAGGGCGTACATCCGACCCCTTGGCAGTGCACATTGTCCCACACCTGCCACGCCAGGGCGTACATCCGACCCCTTGGCAGTGCACATTCTCCCACGCCTGCCACGCAAAAGAGGCGGAGCCCCAAGGGACGCCAGGGCGTACATCCGACCCCTTGGCAGTGCACATTGTCCCACGCCTGCCACGCAAAAGAGGCGGAGCTCCAAGGGACGCCAGGGCGTACATCCGACCCCTTGGCAGTGCACATTGTCCCACGCCTGCCACGCCAAAGCGGCGGAGCCCCAAGGGATGCCAGGGTGTACATCCGACCCCTCACATTGTCCCACGCCTGCCACGCCAAAGCGGCGGAGCCCCAAGGGACGCCAGGGCGTACATCCGACCCCTTGGCAGTGCACATTGTCCCATGCCTGCCACGCAAAGAGGCGGAGCCCCAAGGGACGCCAGGGCGTACATCCGACCCCTTGGCAGTGCACATTGTCCCACGCCTGCCACGCCAAAGCGGCGGAGACCCAAGGGACGCCAGGGCGTACATCGGACCCTTTGGCAGTGCACATCGTCCCACGCCTGCCACGCAAAAGAGGCGGAGCCCCAAGGGACGCCAGGGCGTACATCCGACCCCTTGGCAGTGCACATTGTCCCACGCCTGCCACGCAAAGAGGCGGAGCCCCGTACATCCGACCCCTTGGCAGTGCACATTGTCCCACGCCTGCCACGCAAAAGCGGCGGAGCCCCAAACGACGCCAGGGCGTACATCCGACCCCTTGGCAGTGCACATTGTCCCACGCCTGCCACGCAAAAGCGGCGGAGCCCCAAGCGACGCCAGGGCGTACACCGGACCCCTTGGCAGTGCAGATTGTCCCACGCCTGCCACGCAAAAGCGGCGGAGCCCCAAAGAACGCCAGGGCGTACACCGGACCCCTTGGCAGTGCAGATTGTCCCACGCCTGCCACGCAAAAGACGTGGGTGAGTGAGTGAGTGAGTGAGTGAGTGAGTGAGTGAGTGAGTG
>CAMXCT020000479.1:0-246018 GCA_947184155.2 Cladocopium goreaui | reverse complement strand
TTTTTCCCCAGATAGCTGGCAAGCTATAGGGGTTCTTACTTCTCAAAGGTGCGGTCTTCGGTGGCGAACTTTTGAGCAGGGTGCTGTGCAGGGTGCTGTGCAGGGTGCTGTGCAGAGTGCTGTCCAGACTGCGGTGGCGAAGCCTGGCGAAGGTGCTGTGCAGGGTGCTGTGCAGGGTGCTGTGCAGGGTGCTGTGCAGGGTGCTGTACTAGTGCGGTGGCGAAGTCTGGCAAAGGTGCTGTGCAGGGTGCTGTGCAGGACGCTGTCCAGACTGCGGTGGCGAAGTCTGGCAAAGGTGTTGTGCAGGGTGCTGTGCAAGGTGCTGTCCAGACTGCGGTGGCGAAGTCTGGCAAAGGTGCTGTGCAGGGTGCTGTGCATGGTGCTGTCCAGACTGCGGTGGCGAAGTCTGGCGAAGTCTGGCAAAGGTGCTGTGCAGGGTGCTGTGCAGGGTGCTGTGCAGGGTGCTGTGCAGGGCGCTGTGCAGGGTGCTGTGCAGACTGCGGTGGCGAAGTCTGGCAAAGGTGCTGTGCAGGGTGCTGTGCAGGGGCTGTGCACGGTGTTGTCCAGACTGCAGTGGCGAAGTCTGGCAAAGGTGCTGTGCAGGGTGCTGTCAGGGTGCTCTGCAGGGTGTTGTCCAGAGTGCGGTGGGGCAAAGGTGCTGTGCAGGGTGCTGTGCAGGGTGCTGTGCAGGGTGCTGTGCAGGGTGCTGTGCAGGGCTGTCCAGACTGCGGTGGCGAAGTCTAGCAAAGGTGCTGTGCAGGGTGCTGTGCAGGGTGGTGTCCAGACTGCGGTGGCGAAGTCTGGCAAAGGTGCTGTGCAGGGTGCTGTGCAGGGTGCTGTGCAGGGTGCTGTCTTGCGGTGGCGAAGTCTGGCAAAGGTGCTGTGCAGGGTGCTGTTCAGGGTGCTGTGCAGGGTGCTGTCCAGACTGCGGTGGCGAAGTCTGGCAAAGGTGGTGTGCACGGTGCTGTCCAGACTGCAGTGGCGAAGTCTGGCAAAGGTGCTGTGCAGGGTGCTGTGCAGGGTGCTGTGCAGGGTGCTGGGCAGGGTGCTGCGCAGGGTGCTGTGCAGGGTGCTGTCCAGACTGCGGTGGCGAAGTCTGGCAAAGGTGCTGTGCAGGGTGCTGTGCACGGTGTTGTCCAGACTGCGGTGGCGAAGTCTGGCAAAGGTGCTGTGCAGGGTGCTGTGCAGGGTGCTGTGCAGGGTGTTGTCCAGACTGCGGTGGCGAAGTCTGGCGAAGGTGCTGTGCAGGGTGCTGTGCAGGGTGTTGTCCAGACTGCGGTGGCGAAGTCTGGCAAAGAAGCTGTGCAGGGTGCTGTGCAGGTTGCTGTGCAGGGTGTTGTCCAGACTGCGGTGGCGAAGTCTGGCAAAGGTGCTGTGCAGGGTGCTGTGCAGGGTGCTGTGCAGGGTGGTGCCCAGACTGCGGTGGCAAAGTCTGGCAAAGGTGCTGTGCAGGGTGCTGTGCAGACTGCGGTGGCGAAGTCTGGCAAAGGTGCTGTGCAGGGTGCTGTGCAGGGTGTGCTGTGCAGGGTGCTGTGCAGGGTGCTGTGTGCAGGGTGCTGTGCAGGGTGCTGTCCAGACTGCGGTGGCGAAGTCTGGCAAAGGTGCGCTATCCAGACTGCGGTGGCGAAGTCTCGCAAAGGTGCTGTGCAGGGTGGTGTGAAGGGTGCTGTGAAGTGCTGTGCAGGGTGCTTTGCAGCGTGCTGTGCTTTGGTTCCCACGTTGGGAACCATCAGTTCCAACCTCTGGTAACCGGCAGTTTCTTGCAATGGTAACGCATGGTTCCCAGGTTGGGAACCAGGAGTTCCAACCTCTGGGAACCGGCAGTTCCTTGCAATGGTAACCTGTGGTTCCTACGTTGGCAACCGTGAGTTCCATACTTTGGAAACCGGCAGTTCCTTGCCATGAACCAAACGCAAACATTCCGGTACCGGTCCATTAAGCAAAACAAAGCGTTCTTTACCGGTCCATTAAGCAAAACCATAAAATTGTAAAGAAACTGTTTTCATATCATTTTGACATGCACCTTTTTCGTGCAAAAACATTTTTATGCCGGCCCAGCAGCCGAACGCAAACATTCCGCTACCGGTCCATTAAGCAAAACAAAAGGTTCTGTTACCGGCTCAGTGAACGAAACAAAACAACATTAAGCACCATGAGTTCTAGCTGTTTGCAATCAACAGGTCCTTCCACTGGTAACGTTACTTTTTCAGTCTTGGAACCATGAGTTTCAAGCTATGGGAACCCGCAGTTCCTTACAATGATAGCCGCTTAGCTTCGAAAACATAAATTCCAACTTCTGGGAACCGGCAATTCCTTGCAATGGTAACCTCTGGTTCCCAGGTTGGGAACCGTAAGTTTCAAGGTCTGGGAATCGGCAGTTCCTTGCCATGGTAACCTTTGGTTCCCACGTTGGGAACCATCAGTTCCAACCTTTAAGAACTGGAAGTTCTTTGCAATGGTAACCTATGGTTCCCAGGTTGGGAAGCATGAGTTCCAACCTCTGGTAACCGGCAGTTGCTTGCAATGGCAACCTTTGGTTCCCAGGTTGGGAACCATGACTTCTAACCTGTGGGAACCGGCAGTTCCTTGCAATGGTAACCTGTGGTTCCCACGTTGGCAACAGTGAGTTCCAACCTTTGGGACCCGGCAGTTCCTTGCCATGAACCAAACGCAAACATTCTGGTACCGGTCCATTAAGCAAAACAAAGCGTTCTTTACCGGTCCATTAAGCAAAACCAAAAAATTGTAAAGAAACTGTTTTCATATCATTTTGACATGCACCTTTTTCGTGCAAAAACATTTTTTTGCCGGCCCAGCAGCCGAACGCAAACATTCCGCTACCGGTCCATTAAGCAAAACAAAAGGTTCTGTTACCGGCTCAGTAAACAAAGCAAAACAACATTAAGAACCATGAGTTCAAACTTTTTGGAATCAACAGATCCTTCCACTGGTAACGTATGCTTGTTCAGGTTTGGAACCATGAGTTTCAAGCTTTCGCAACTGGCAATTCCTTACAATGATAGTTGCTTAGCTGTGAAAACATAAGTTCTAACCTCTGGGAACCGGCAATTCCTTGCAATGGGAACCTCTGGTTCCCAGGTTGGGAAGCATGAGTTCCAACCTCTGGTAACCGGCAGTTTCTTGCAATGGTAACCCATGGTTCCCAGGTTGGGAACCAGGAGTTCCAACCTCTGGGAACCGGCAGTTCCTTGCCATGGTAACCTTTGGTTCCCACGTTGGCAACCTTGAGTTCTAACCTTTGGAAACCGGCAGTTCCTTGCCATGAACCAAAAGCAAACATTCCGGTACCGGTCCATCAAGCAAAACAAAAGGTTCTGTTACCGGCTCAGTAAACAAAACAAAACAACATTAAGAACCATGAGTTCTAACTTTTTGCAATCAACAGATCCTTCCACTGGTAACGTTACTTTTTCAGGTTTGGAACCATGAGTTTCAAACTTTGGGAACCCGCAGTTCCTTACAATGATTGCCCCTTAGCTTCGAACACATAAATTCTAACTTCTAGGAACCGGCAATTCCTTGCAATGGGAACCTCTGGTTCCCAGGTTGGGAACCGTAAATTTCAAGCTCTGGGAACCGGCAGTTCCTTGCCATGGTAACCTTTGGTTCCCACGTTGGGAACCATCAGTTCCAACCTTTAGGAATTGGAAGTTCTTTGCAATGGTAACCTATGGTTCCCAGGAAGCATGAGTTCCAACCTCTGGTAACCGGCAGTTTCTTGCAATGGTAACCTCTGGTTCCCAGGTTGGGAACCATGACTTCTAACTTGTGGGAACCGGCAGTTCCTTGCAATGGTAACCTGTGGTTCCCACGTTGGCAACAGTGAGTTCCAACCTTTGGGAACCGGCAGTTCCTTGCCATGAACCAAACGCAAACATTCTGGTACCGGTCCATTAAGCAAAACAAAGCGTTCTGTACCGGTCCATTAAGCAAAACCATAAAGTTGTTGGTTTAAAGAATTTTTTTTCCTATCATTTTATATGCAACACCAGGTTTTTCCGTGCCAAAACATTTTGTGCGTCAGGGTATACTGCCGCCACAGCAAGCCAACCACCAACATTCCCGCTACCTGGGGCATCGCTTAAGCAAAACAAAAGGTTCTGTTACCGGCTCAGTAAACAAAACAAAACAACATTAAGAACCATGAGTTCTAACTTTTTGCAATCAACAGATCCTTCCACTGGTAACGTTACTTTTTCAGGCTTGGAACCATGAGTTTCAAGCTTTGGGAACCCGCAGTTCCTTACAATGATAGCCGCTTAGCTTCGAAAACATAAATTCCAACTTCTGGGAACCGGCAATTCCTTGCAATGGTAACCTCTGGTTCCCAGGTTGGGAACCGTAAGTTTCAAGGTCTGGGAATCGGCAGTTCCTTGCCATGGTAACCTTTGGTTCCCACGTTGGGAACCATCAGTTCCAACCTTTAGGAACTGGAAGTTCTTTGCAATGGTAACCTATGGTTCCCAGGTTGGGAAGCATGAGTTCCAACCTCTGGTAACCGGCAGTTGCTTGCAATGGTAACCCATGGTTCCCAGGTTGTGAACCCCGCAGTCGTTTTTTTGCAATGGTAACCCATGGATTCCCAGGTTGGGAACCAGGAGTTCCAACCTCTGGGAACCGGCAGTTCCTTGCAATGGTAACCTGTGGTTCCCACGTTGGCAACCGTGAGTTCCAACCTTTGGGAACCGGCAGTTCCTTGCCATGAACCAAACGCAAACATTCCGGTACCGGTCCATTAAGCAAAACAAAGCGTTCTTTACCGGTCCATGAAGCAAAACCAAAAAATTGTAAAGAAACTGTTTTCATATCATTTTAACATGCACCTTTTTCGTGCAAAAACATTTTTATGCCGGCCCAGCAGCCGAACGCACACATTCCGCTACCGGTCCATTAAGCAAAACAAAAGGTTCTGTTACCGGCTCAGTAAACAAAACAAAACAACATTAAGAACCATGAGTTCTAACTTTTTGCAATCAACAGATCCTTCCACTGGTAACGTTACTTTTTCAGGCTTGGAACCATGAGTTTCAAGCTTTGGGAACCCGCAGTTCCTTACAATGATAGCCGCTTAGCTTCGAAAACATAAATTCCAACTTCTGGGAACCGGCAATTCCTTGCAATGGTAACCTCTGGTTCCCAGGTTGGGAACCGTAAGTTTCAAGGTCTGGGAATCGGCAGTTCCTTGCCATGGTAACCTTTGGTTCCCACGTTGGGAACCATCAGTTCCAACCTTTTCTATCTGGGGTCTATGCCGGTGTAATTTCCTCCAATAAAAGTGAACAAGTGCAGCTGGTGAACTTCCTGTGAAATCGCTATCCGGAGGCATCCTGTTGATGTCAACGGTCACTAAAAGGTGATCCTTCAGTGCCGCTGGGCTTTTACATGCTTGGAGCCAAGCCATGGTCGTGCCAGAGCACCTGCAGCTATCCCTTGGGGGTGATACTCTTGTGCCTTTGTGTGAGCGTGTGCGGAGTTGCACTGGATTATATAGAGACGCGGCTGGAGAGAGAGAGAGAGTGTATAAGTGAGGCCGGAGGCTTTGACATGTCTTTAAGTGTCAGGAGCCGTACTCAAGAGGCATGAGACAGGTCTGAAAGAGGTCACATGTTTGCTGCTTATCAACCAACTTTTACCGTTTAAGCCAGGAACCGTCGAATACTAAAGGGTACAGGAACCTCTTAGAGATTTCCGTGCTGTTCACTTCTATGTGTTTAGCTGTACCATTTCTTTGTCGGTTCCCACTGCCTGACACTCCTTTATTCACAGAGCTCACCTAGCTTCACCCATGGTTCGGTGGCCCACAACCCCTAAAAGGTGGGAGTCGGGGTCCGAGGAAATTGGCACTGCGGACTTCGACACCTTGGCACAGCAGTTGCATGGCACAGATGCGGTTGGTCTTTCCATCGAGCCGGTGGAGGAACACTTCCAGCAGCTGCCAGTGAAGGAGACCTCAGAGACCAAAATCGGGCAACGCAAGCTCTGGGCCGCTGTGGCTGAGCAGGATGGAGAAGCCGATCTTTACGTGGTGCGCCCAGACTCTCAGCAGAACACGCTGCATGGGTGTTTGGCAGGGGTAAAAGTATGCAGCAAATGCAGCACAAAACAGGCTGAAGAAGACTAATTTGACTTCATAGAGTGAGCCAGTATCCTGGCATGTTTGAGCCCAAGACTGTAGAGCCGTACCTGCTGGATTTTTCACAGGGCCACTTGTCATCCGTCATGCCTGCATGCATTGGACACAGATTCTGCATCACCTTCCTTTTTTAAGTGTGAAGCTGAGTAGGCAAAAAGGAAGAACTACGACAAACATTCACGGGATTTCTGTGGGTTAAATGCCGTTACGTCCTTGGTCTATGGATATATGGCGTGATGCACAATATTGCTGACAATTCAATGCTGATCGTGAGAGAAAGCAACCACGGCCGACTGAGGAGTACATGGAACCCCAGTGCAGCAATGCTACGGTTAGACAACTGGGCTTGTGGCTTTGCTTGACTTTGTCATTTCTGGGTTAGATTTTGTTCCCATTGCTTCCAAACCTGTTCTGCAAGTCTTCGTAGAGGACATGAGACAAGAAGACAAGAAGTATGACCCCAAAGGGACCGAAAGATCTATCAGTCACACCCCGAAATATTTTACCCTTTAATGCTGATGTATTTTGCTACTTGTATCAGCAGGATGCTGAACTCATGTTTTTCAACTTCTTGCTTGAGAAAGAGAGTTCTGAATTGAGGCAATATTGCTTGCCCTGGTGGTTCAGAGCCACAGCCAGCCTTCATAAACCTGCTGCCCTGGTCGATGTGCATGCGGGAGAAAAGGCCGTGGAAGCACAGATGGTGGTGAAGGTTCCCACGGTGAGCTATGCCTCTTTGATGGAACGCTTCGATGTAACCAGTCTTCACCTTCTGAAAATTGACACCGAAGGCTTCGACGTTTTTATTCTGAGACAAATGTTGAAGTGGGGAAAAACCACTTCACAGTATCCAGAAAGGGTGCAGTTTGAACGGAACAATCTGACTGATGCTCGCGAAGCAGAGGAATTATTTTTTGAGTTGCAAGCTGTTTACGATTGCTGGGCTCCAGCCACTGAAGATGATGTGCAATGTCTTCGCCTTGGCAATATTGCTGCGGGGGACCGATTGCCCACAGCCTCAAGTGGATGGTTCCACATGGAGATTCCATCGTGGTGGAGGATGGAACTTCCAGACCGTTTGACCGTGGCGGCTGTGCAGCTGGCAACTTCGACCAGTCCCTCCGGTCCCATGGAAGTGACTGTAGGTGACTCTCCGGTGGTGCATCAAAATCGGCGTTGTGGCCACCGCAGCCATGGTCGTTCGGATGACTTGGTGGCCTTGGTGGCGCATTGTGCTTTGGAAGGGCGTTATGTGGGGCTCTTAGGCTCCTCCAAGGCGGAAGATGTGGAGATCTTAGTGCCTCTTCTAGGAGAAGCGTTTCGCTTGTCCATGGGCAGAGTCTGTTGTCACAGGGAGTGCAACAGCACGGACACCCATTTGTTCGAAGGTTATGATCCCCGCTGTGAAGAACGATGTCGAAACGACCGCAACTGCAGATTCTTCACCAGCTTTAGCTCACTCTGGTGCATTACATACGCAGACTGCGATGAAGAACTTCTGAGCCTGCTTCCGGGCACCACATTTGGAATAGCTCAGAATGAGTTCTTACCTCTTCCATTGAATGAAGCACGTCAATCGTCACTGGACTGGGGGGGCGAGCCAGAGCGTGCTATTGATGGCAAGTTCGACCCTCACTTTCTGATGGGCAGCTGCAGCCATACAGCGGAGGAGACAAGTGGGCTGTGGGCTGTCCTTCAATGCCTTTGCTGCAAGGGTGGCATTTCTGTACGAAACATGCTCAAACGCAAAAGAATCAACATGCGCGGTGCAACATCATGGTGTCCTAAGTCCCAACATGAGCATGTCTAGAGTCTAGACAGCAAGATAAGTCCGTGAAATGTGGAAGCTTTATCAACTCTGCACAAATATTTTGACATATTTGAAGATTCAACATGGCTATCCGTGGTTTTCCCATGTTGAAGAATGCAACTTTGTCTCAACCAGCTTGGATTTGGACAGTTGAGTTTCAAAAGTCAGTCCAGGACTATTGAAGCATGTATCGAAAATGATCAGAATCTGCTTCTGCAGGAAACTGACAGCAATGGCACCTGGTGGGCAGCCAGCACTGCCCTGCCTTTTCACGCGATATCTGCTGTGAGGGTATTGGGCCGGTGGGACTGCTGCCATGAGCGTTTGGATGGCTGGGAGGTGGAGGGCCGTGGGGGTTCACTAAATCGGTTGCAACACAGTGCAACCTTTCTTTTTTCAAAGTGCATGTGCTGCAGCAGTCGTGAAAGGTAGCGAAAAGCGCGGCGAAAGCGCGGGGACAATTTTTTCGAAAGGTACACAATGTTTCCTAGGTTTCTACTCAGACGAGAACGAAGTGCATGAAATTTAGGTTTGGGAAAGGTTGCGAAAGTGCGACGAACGGGCAAGTTTCAGGAACCAGTATTTCAAACAATATGTGGGATATATGCAGAAATCATATTATATAGATGTGAATTTATGCATAATGCACATATGCAATGTATATATATATATAATTATATTATATTATATAAAATTATATATATAATTATATATTATATCATATTATATAATATACATTTCGTATAAATATCTAGGAAGTTTTTAGGAATATGCTTGCAGCTCACATTCCAAGGTGTTTCAATGGGGGATGCTGTATGGCACCCCCACACTACCAACGACCGCAGGTCCGGATTGGCTTTGACCCAGACCCACGGCAAAATCCCCTGTGCGGCATGCAGCAACGCGTGCTGCCAGCTGGATCTCGACGATTGGTGAAATGCGGAGAACCCCTACCAGGCAACGTTGTAGGTGTGGTGCTGCCTAGTGGACAAGCACTCACTTTGTGTGAGGTTGAAGCATTTGGACCCTTTCGCTGGTAGACAGCTGTACACTGTCTGGAAGGGATGAAGGATGGGTGTGATGGTCCTGCTTGAGCACTACAAGATCGCTGTGTGATCCAGGATCCTCAGGAGTTGGAATAGTCCTGAATAGACTGATATTCTGGGCCTTCGCCTTAACCCAACAAGGTCCATCAAGTATTTGACAGAAATCGCCTCTAAGTTTGAATAAACTGGATGTGCTTGGTGATGTTCAAGCCGGTCCGATGTTGGCTTAGAGTGCAGAGTACGAAGAGAACAAGATTGAAGCGAACCATTTTCCTGGGTGGTTTTTCCCTGGCTTAAGTCCAGAATGACTCTGCGCCAGCGCCAACCGGTGGAGGAAATGGAAAGATGATTCAGATCACTTGCGCGAAGTTGGGGCATCGGCATAGGGCAGTCTTCTCACGCTCTCACCTCCGTCGGCCAGTTTCCGAGAACTGCAAGATTTCCGAGAACTAGACAAAGACATCACACAGCAGAGATAGCCCACCTGCGAGGGAAAAGGAGTGGCAGCTAAAGGCTAAGATCCATTCAAAATCGAGGACATTCAAGGATCGAAACGAAGACAAGGTGCAATTCACACGTTTCTCCATTGTTGGTAGAAGAAATTCATAACGCTTCAATACATTTGAAACATTTTGAAACATCACTGGAGTACATGGTTTGATTAGCCTCCGGGAATTGGCTGCACCGAGGTCTTCTGGGTGGTGTTGGTTCCAATGGCCCCAATGGCCAATGCCCTTGAGGTCGAGCTGTCTGAGATGTGAGCCTTTGACAGAAAACAATCAGTTGTGATGGCCTTTTGCAAGAGCCTCATTCTGGGACAAATTCAGCTACAGACATGTTGTGGAACAGCATTTTGAATCTTTTAAGAAGCAAGCACATTTTTTTTTGCTCTGGCTGAACAATTGAACAGCAAAAAGAACAAATCACAGCAACAGCTGCATTTGAAGTTGGATGAATAGATGGTGGTTTTCAGTTTATGGGGCTGTAGCAGCTGTAGCACATTCCAAAAGTGACATGGACTGGTCGACTGGGGGACTGGGCAGCCTGGGCCCTGGGCAGGCTCGAGGGCAATCACCAGTACTGATGCAGGTGGTGTGGGGGCTCAGCAGCTCAGCATCAATCCGGTTGGATCCGGTTGGATCCGGGCACGGCAGCACAGCTGCACAGCTTTTCCACGCAGATATTGTTGCGCAGGAAGAAATGACATGGATATAATATGATATAATAATATGATATAATTCTCTTCGAACCTCTGCAGCTATCAGACAGGCGCAGACAGCCCAAAACGGGCTGCATTCCAGCGTTTCATGCTGTGACCACATAAGGTACATAAGTGCATAGTTGCAGAACTTGTATTGCACTTGAGGAAGATAGGTCACATGAATCTTCTCAAATGCTCAAGTGGACTCGAACAGATTGTTTGCAAGGTAGCTTTTGAAGCCAGAACTCCTGGCAGTTGCCTTTGGAGCCATTTTGAGCGCCAAATTGGCATGTGACCGGACAGCAGTGCAACGGGACACAGCTTCGAACGATGCCGATTCACGTTCGCCTACTCAGCGGTCGGACGGCCTCGGTTGACTGCAACCAGAAGAACTTCGTCTACGACTTGCGCTGCACAGCTGAAAAGGAGCTGGGAGTTGGCATTGCATCTCTTTCAAGTCGAAGTAAAGCGCCTTGGCGTTTGGATTGTCCTTGGGACTTGAGATTAGTTTATAATGTTATGTTAGTTTTCGCTTGTATCTCTTCACACAAGAACTTGCACTGTTTGGAAAGAGATGGACAAAGTAATCTGTTTGGCCTGCCTGCACTGAAGATTTTGAGGAGTACGCTGACATGCGAAAAGAGTAGTCCTTAGCTGGACTTTTTCAAAGCTTGTGTACAAAACCACAGGATGGACCCCCTGCTTTGTAGTGGTTGGAATGCTGAAGATTTATCACGTCGGATTCCATCAAGAAAGATACTTTCATTCCAGCACCTTGTCCAGCCCTGGTTGCAGATGTTGGTACCCGTAGGTGCTGAGCGGAACATCCACTCTGGCTGAAGCGGGTCTTCAAGATGGCGATACAGTCAATGCACTTGTGCGGCGGCCTACGTTGACATCGAATATACGATCACCGACGTTTGTGACTTGCCAAAGCTTTGAAGTCCAAGTGCGGGTGGGGTGCGAGTGGGGCGCTAGTGGGGCGCGGGACGTGTGTGTTTTTTTTGTGGAAAAGCAACCGTCAACTATACTTAAAAGCAATAGCTGCTTGATACTGCTTGTACTAATCTTGCTTGATGGCTTGATCCCTTGTTTTCAGCGACGCAGCCTGCCCCTCCTTTTTCAGACTTCAAAGGACGAGTGACAATTACAAGCTATTACAAGTGTCTTTTCTCAGATTCATGTCATTTTTTCCCTGATCAGGGTATGGTTGGTGTATCTAGTCACCAGTGGTGCAGCCTGTTTGCATGGTATAGCCTCAGAAGGATTTCTTTAGTCTTTGTTCACCCTCCATCAGTGCAACATGAGAAGCCTCAGGCCCTCAGGCCCCACTTTCGATCTTTTATTATATGTACATTTTAAACATCATTTTTCACACGAAAACATAGGTCTGGTATGCTCTGGTGCAGGGTGAACGGGACCATAACTGACCAATGGTCCATAGCTTAGCTCAGGTGCTGATTGAAGCTGATGGCAGTTTACTCGCTTGGGGGGCACAGACCGCCTGGCAACCGCCTTGCTTTCAGCAAGCCGCTTCGTCGGCTGAGGGCACGTGGGCAGCTGTGCGAGAGATTGGAGATGTGATGACGTGGGGTGAACCCAACCATTGCGACATACGCCTGGCACCTTTGCCAAGATGGTGCTTTTTTTACTACGGAATTGATGGCAAGTGCTAAGTGCTGGCTTGGTCGGGATTTACATAAAGACATGGGGATACATAAGGTCATATGAGGAAGTTACAATTCTTAGTAGAGATACTAGTAATAGAGACAGTCAGTGAATACCTACAACATGTTTGTCTACTTTAAGTTGTAGTGTAATATTGATGAGCATTGTTCCTTTTCCCCAAGCGTATTTCAAGATTTCTTCCGGTCCAGGGGGTTGAAGATCTTGAGGAGACTTCTTGTCTCCCAGGATTCAAGATTGTAGGGACCTTTTGAATCTCAGGCTTGGGAGTCTTGAGTCTTTCTTTTACGCACAATGTCCTCAGTACAAGTCCTCTGGGTGTTCCTACTAAATTCTAAGAAAAGGATGTTGCTTGGTTGTCAACCTATCTCTTTTAAAGGAATGCCCTGCTTTTTCACATATTCTTTCGCAGAAGAGTGCTGTGTTTTCGAAAAGAATAGACTACAGTAATATGCCTAATGTGTAAAATTGCATCGAGCTTGTTGGAAGGAACGCTGTCTAGGTTTTACTGGTGCACATGCTACAAGACATGCACTTTTTTGTATGGGTACAGTACTGGAAGTTTCCAAAGGCATCCTGCCTAGGTTCAGAGTTTTGAGAACTATACTACACCTTGTTGAAGGCTTCATGCAGTTCTTCAAATGCTGCTGTCTTTTCCCACTGAATAGCTTCTCTTTTCTGAGCGAAGACTTGACTTTGTCCAATGCAAAGCTACGCTTTTGTGGAAAGCACCGCACTTCAATTCAATTGTTAAAGAATGATATTTCTTTAGAGATGCCATGCTTTGTTAAAAACAAGACACTTTGAATCTTTTTGAAAGGCATGCCGTGTGTGCTTGCTACGGTGCAATTGTGCGAAGCAATCTGCTTTCTGACATGAATATTACACGGTTTGGAACGCACTTTTGTCCTGGCGTTGGTCTTTTTGAAAGTGAGGCTACAATTTGTGAACCATTTGTCTTTCCCCTTTTTTCGTTAAACCGGTTGGTTCAAGAATTACTTTATATATATATATTATATACATTCTTCATCATTCTTCAGTGAACACTACATTTCGATAGAACTATTGCACTTTCAGTCAGTTAAAAGCACTGGGCTTAAAGGTCATTTCTCATAGTATTGCCTGCCATTTTCCACATTTTCTTACAGCTACCAATGGAGTTGCACATTCTGAACAATTATGAGCTTTGAAACCCGAACACAGTACTTTCGCAAAAAGTAGTTTCACGAAATACGCACTGCATTTGTAAGATATTGCCACAATTTCTTTCATTAAGGGCACATTTTCCGGAAGGAATGCAGTACTCTTCCACAGAATGCACTTTTTAGACTCGTTTGAACAAGTATTGCGGGAGGCTTCTTTGGAGGTTAGTGTGTAAATAAGTATACAATAGTATACATATAAATACGAATTGTTGGAACATTTCTGCGTGCAGAGTTCCATTTGGTTGACTTCCAAGGTCCAGGATCGTCTCAGAAAAGTGCAGGAAGTGGTGGCAACAGGCCATGCATTTGCTGCACTCACAGAGGATGGTGATGTAGTCACCTGGGGTCACATTGTGAGTGGCGGAGAAAGCGTTTCGGTCCGAGACAAACTTCACGCAGTTCAGCAGATTTCTTCATCAATGCATGCGTTTGCTGCTGTCCGCCGGGATGGAACAGTCGTCACGTGGGGTGAAGCTGAGTCTGGTGGTGACAGTAGCAAAGTGAAGGATCAATTGCAGAGAGTGAAGCAGGCAGGGGCACAAGAAAGTAGTTCACATCTCTGAGATATGGGTGCCAAAATGGTGCCAAAACAGATCATGATGCGCCAGTCTTAGGGACGTGTCCCATCAAACAACTGTAGTTTCCTGTGCTGCCAAAGACCCTAAAGTCCCGAAAATGATTCCAAAGAAAACAACTCAACACTTATAATATTTAAATATATTTAATGTTACATATCAAGAATGATCAAGAAGGATCACCACTGGGTGCCAACCAGCTCCTCACAGGTCATTGGCGCGGACACCGCTTTCACAGCTGTCCGAGTTGATGGGACAGTGGTGACCTGGGGTGATGACGCTGGTGGTGCAGACAGCAGCGAAGTACAGAGGGATCTTTTCGCCGTGAAGCAGGTTGTCGCGTCGTTTTATGCATTTGCAGCTGTTCGAAGCTAGGGCTTATTGAGCCAAGGTGGGAGAAAACTGTGCCAAGAAGAGTGTGGCGGGAAAGTTGATCACCTTTATGCTTGCAGCATCTTGCAGCTGCGGGTAAGCGAGACATGCGGAAAAACCAGGAATTGACCCAGACCTGGATCTTAAGGTTCTTTCACCGATTGCTGCAAAATGCAACAAAATACCAATCATGTTTGTTATTTCTCTCTAGATTCCATCGAAGATGACTAGATTTCAATATTTTGATCATTTCACTGTGGAAGCTTCCGTTTGCACTTAAATGCCGAGTTGTTGACATACATTCGACTGAATGGCACTCTTTTTACGCGCAGTTCATTTACCAATGGCTTCAAAAAGAAACATGAATTAGGCAATGAAACGAGTGAGAGTGTGCTTTGCTTGTCCAGACGTGCGTGTCATGAGTGAATGACCAAAGTAGGAGTATGGTTGATGAGCTTCCTTCCCTCACCAAGATCGCAGGTATCACCCCTAGACAGGATCGACAGATAGGCCGTTTTCTCCAACTCTTGCAATAGCTACGATGTAGCTTCGAATCTGTGCTCCCATAGTGACCCAGCCATCATGACCATTAAATATCATTAAATGCCATATGTGCCGGGGGCCCTGCCCAGGAAAAGATGGTTGTGTCGTCACATGGGGTGATGCAGCAGCTGGCGGCGATAGCAGCACTGTGCAGGATCAACTCCATGAAGTTCGACAGGTGGAGAATTTGGGGGTGGCAAGTGCTGTGGCAAGTGCTGTGGCAAATGTTGTCATCTGGTTTCTACATGTTTCTACTGTAATTAAGGTCCTCAGTCCTGGGCAGCGCTAGTTTCAGGCTAAAGTTAAAGCAAACCCATTTCACCCTCATTTGCCCATCTTGAACGGTTTCATAGATTCACCAATGTTGAATTTCCGCAGATTGCATGGGTCATCTTGCAGACGCACCACAAAATATCTGTTTGCCATCCATGCATTTTTGGCAGCCTCGATTTTGAAGGAGAATTCAAATGCAGAAAATGAGCGAGTTGGACGGTTGCTTCCTTTTTTCGACATCTTTCTAGAATTTAGCAGACAAATCTCAGCCCCTTCTTCATCCCTTCTCTCAGAATTTCGGGGATATCTACTGTACTATCTACTTGCATAGTATTCTTGGACAGGGCAACTTTGAGACCACTCTTTCCTGTACACAGCTAGACTTGATCAGGATACCGGGCCTGTTTTGGTGAGAGCAGGGGATAGACCCAAAGAAGCGAACAAATTCCATCAATTCCAACTGAGGCGCTTCAAGTCAGATGGCATGTCAACCAGCAATGACATTTGTTTCAGGATTGCGCAACATGGTTCGACCCAGAAAACTGTCCAAGTCATTCCAAGTCGAAGTCGCAATCATTTCTAGAATATATTTCACAGTAGGATTCTATTACAAGATATTACAAGTCTTTCTTGTACAGTGACTTCCCTCTTTCTTTGGGCCGGGAATTTTGTGCCGTCGACATGTCAACCATCTCATGGAACTGGCAGCATGGCAGCGCAGGTCACAGCATCGTCCTATGCATTCGCAGCTGTTCGACAGGATGGAACTGTGGTCACCTGGGGAGACGCAGCTTGTGGTGGCGATAGTAGCTGCTTGTCTTCAAGGAATGTCTGAGTACCTGTGATATCTGTGCTTTGCTTGAGCTCCATCACTCATGTTGTGGGGACAGAACTTGAAACGTCCAAAGATCCTCGCCATCCCCAACTATACATCTTTTTACTTTTTCTAACATTTTTATCATGTCATCATGTTTCCACCCTGAAATGTTACAGTCTCTTCTTGCTGGGAATGCCTTCATGGCGATGCAACAATGACGCATGGATCAGGGCAGCATGCATGAATCAGATCGGTTTAAACATCATTCAACCCATGAAATCTCATGATAGCCATGCATTGCCATGCTATGTCATGCTTATCCTGCATGTCTACCTGTAGCAACACCAAGATGCAAACAGTATGGAAGCTCTCCAGCTGAGGTGCAGTCCGAGATCAGTTGCAAGGTGTCAGAGAGATTGCAGCGTCTTCCCAAGCGTTTGCTGCTATCCGAGATGATGGAAGTGTTGTTACCTGGGGAAACAAGGCTGGAAGTGAATGAAGTATGAGACAAAACTTGCAGCATTTTTTTTTGCCGTTTGCGTTCCTCAAAAGAGTTAGGTTCTTGCTGCACCATGCAACATTCTCGAATTATAGTAGATTAAAGATACAAAAGACAAAGCATGTTGTCGATAGGAACCAAAAACATCCAACAGATTTCAAGCAAACAATCAATGATATTCAGACAAAATGCGTTGAGAGGCAAGTGCTTGCCTTCATATCCTGCAGGCTTCGGGCGGAGACAGTCAACGAGTTCAGCCGCAGCTTCACTCAGTTGAGCAGATCCAAGGTGTCTTCGTTTGGCATTGATGACCAACCAATTTGGACACACTAAGCCAGGGCTGGATGTGCCTGTTCATGATTCCTCTGCACTTCTGCATGATGTGGAGCTGTTTGAAATTGTTTGAAATGTCCGGCAGGGATAGACGGAACAAATTGAGTCTGAGTCAAAATCATTCAGCTCCTCAATTACATAGTAAGTATTCAAAAAATCCCAAAACGCGACCAGCCATTTGGGGTCGTTCAAAGAAACACCTTTTGACTCATCCCCGGGAAGCTGCCAACTTCGCCAGGCTCAAGAGGTGCCTTTGCAGCACTGCGAGAAGATGGCGAGCTGATCACGTGGGGTCATGCTGCGTTTGGCGGTTTCTCGTCAGCTATCCCAGCCAGTTGATCTTCACCGGGTCTCCGGTCCTAACTCGGTGTGGGTCAACGAGAGCCATGGTCACCCTGGTAAAAGTCACAACTGGTGCCTGACTCTTTGTGTTTGGACAAGCCATTATCGCATAGAACTATAGATATATAATATATAATATATTACATAGTATAATATAATATATTGCATAATATAATATATTACATAATATAATATAATATATTACATAATATAATATAATATAATATATTACATAATATAATATAATGTAATATGATATAATATGAAATAATATAATATATTAAAATATAGTTATACTATACTATACTATAATATAATATAATATAATTATACAACATATATAATATAATTATACAACATATAATATAATATAATATAATGTAATATAATATAATATAATATAATATTATTTTATTATAATATAATTATACCATAATATAATACAATTATACTATACTAATTACAATATAATATAATATGATATAATACAGTATAATTATATAATATATATATACATAATACACTATAATATTTATAATATAATATAATATAATTTAATATAATATGATATAAGACAGAATAATTGTAATATATATAATACACTATAATATATATATATAATATAATATAATATGATATAATATGATATAATATGATATAATATGATATAATATGATATAATACAATATAATACAATATAATACAATATAGCATAATATAATACACTACAATATAACATAATATAATACACTATAACAAAATGTAATATAATATAGTATAGTATAGTATAGTATCATATAATATAATATCATATGATAGGATAGGATATATGATATGATATAATACAATACAATATAACATAATATGATATAATACAATATAATATAATATAATATGATATAATACAGTATAATATATAATACACTATAATATATATATATATAATAAAATAAAATATAATATAATAAAATAAAATATAATATAATAAAATAAAATAAAATATAATATAAAATAATACAATATAATATAATATAATACACTATAGTATAATATAATATCTAATATAATAGAATATCTAATCTAATCTAATCTAATATAATATAGTATAATATAATAAAATATAATATAATGTAATGTAATGTAATGTAATGTAATGTAATGTATTATATACATAGTGTGTATAATATATATATATATTTGTTGGTTCACACTTTCCATCGCTTTCCTAAGTTTGTTTTTTTGGATCTTTTTGGAGACGCTTGGACAAGGGCATTTGGCATCACCACATCTCGGATCTGGTTCAGCGCAAGACTAAGGCAGTGCACCCCCAGGTCGGAAACCGGCGGGTCGTTTGATTGATGCGGCCTGAGCCGTGCAACGGTTCACAGAGTGTGGTGGGTGGAAGTTGACAGTGCGAAGTTATTCCAGTGCAAGATGATACTGCCAGGAAGCCTTTTGGACCTTAGCTTTGGCTTGTAGTGGATAGTTTAGTCTTCATTCACTTTCATCAACACACTCAACCACTACAGCCAAAAGAACCCGGGCGAAATGCAGACAATGTGCCAGTGTTGTGAAAGGTTCAGGGTGTCTTGGCGCAAACACAATTTCAAAGAGAAGGATCAAAAGTGGCAATCTTGTTGGAACTTGTACAAGTTCTAACCAGTAGCATCAACATTTTTAGTATCTTCTGCTTTGTTGGAACACAAACGTGACTGCGACGCAAGTGCTTCATGAAACACTATTTGCCAGAACAAGAGAAACTAAGTAGCCACCAAAGAGATTTTGTGTTTGAGACGCAACGACGCACCTGCAACTACAAGATCGTGCAAACTTTCTCATGCTCGGTCATGTATCTTGGCTTTGGTCCCTACGACATTTGAATTCCAGGGCCCAATAGGTTGGTGCCCAAATCTTACGGGTGCTGCGTTCATTTTGTTCCAGCTTTGTAGACAGTCTTCAAGCTACGTGCTGATGATCACTGATGCTTTCCTGAAAATGTCACAGAAACTCTGGGCCCAGCGGAACTTGTGGAAGTTCGTTGCAGCTTGTGCAGAGCTCCAGCAAAGCTGCGGCTCGGCTCAGGGCGTTTACTCAAATGGGCCAATGGGGTGCCTTCGCATGGCGAGGGCCTCCAATTTGGTCCTCCGTTTTGAGAACGCCCACACCAAATCACACCAACGGATTTAGACTCCAATCTGAATTGTGAACCTGCTTGGGCTACAAAATGCCCAGGAAGTCGCTTGTCAGGAGACAGAAAAGTATGCCGTAGCAGGGAAGAGCATAGGATTGACAATCTGGTGGTATGGGTATCCAGAATCCCTATTAAATGGGGAGCCAAGGAGCTACCAACAGTTTCCCAACCAAACAATACACTGTTGCCTTTCTTTTGCTCATCAAGTTGGTGCCTTGACACTTCTTGCACTACGGTGTGTTGGTTTGATGAACGTATCATACACGTACGGTCAAGCTGAACTCAGGAAGCAGGAGGCTATAATAGCGCCGCACATTGATCAAAGACGGGAAAATTCAAACACTGACCAGGAATACAGGTTGCCCCCTGATCCCTACTTCTAAATTGTCCAACTTCCGACCTCGCATTCAATAAAGTCAAGGACATTTGTGCCGGTTTACTGTGTGGCCGCGTGAGAAGCAGGATTGATTCCCTATGATTCCCTCCAAATTGGATCCTCACTGAACCTGAGGCCTCTTCTCGTTCACCACCAAATGCAGGGTTCTTCTTGGATGAGGCAAGTGCTCTGTCATCCATCTCCTCTATAGAATTACAACAGAGTTTCACTTTTCAACAGACGGATTAGGTGATGCTAGCTGAGTTGAAAGCAGAATTCACACACAATTCCGAAGGATTCAGGCCTGCATTTGCCTGAAGGTCACAGGCAGTTCAACAGCGGACAGCAAGGTCCTTGACGTTTGCTTTTGGTCCAACCGAGGTGCATGCCAAGTGTATCAGGATTTCATGTATAATTTGTATAATACATATTTTCATAGTTTTGTGATGTCTTTGTGAGTCTTTTGGCAGAGCTTGCCTTCGACACTTTCAGGGCTTCGCATTTGTCTTGCTTGATTGTTGCACTAGATTACAACAACGCTGCTTTTTCCTGGCTGCTCTGACCGGAAAGGGCTAGATTCAGATGACCCTTGCCATTAGTCATGTGTGAACTTGTCCTGCAAGGGAAGCTCTGCTCCAGTCCTTGGTTATTAGCACATGGGAGGCAACCATTGATGGCAACGGAACATGTGTATATATATATAATACATATTATAGATAGTTGGACATATGACATATGCTATTTTGATGACATTTCATTACAGTAATCACCACAAGATGTCCGTAAAGGCAACCGTGGCAAGCTTGCTGGGTTGAAGGACACAGCGAGCAAAAATAACAACTCTGGAGTGCCAAGCAAGAGATTCTGAGCCATGGTGGCAGCGGGCATACGAGTTATGCTGCTTTGCCAAGTTGTTTGAATGGCAGGTGCCGTGCCACATCATGAACTTTCATTCTTTTTGATTCTTTTTGAACAGTTTACTGCGCCAGATTTCAGCGTTGCTTTGACTTTTTGCTGGAGCTTCCGCTATCATTGCAGTGGTCACAATGGTCACAGGCACCATGCAGCTAGAGCAAGCTGCTGGGGAGAGTGGTTGGCAACTGGAGATATTGGAGGATCCAGCGAGGCAACGATGCCTCAAAGAGGGCATTCGGGACATTCGGGTATGAAAAAATGGGAATCATCCATTAGATTGGCTACTTACTTTGGCTAAACTAGAGGCAAGGCCATTGGGATTTCTCAACTTTGTTTGTACCAACCCTCCAACATCCTCCAACTATGGAAACAAACAGGTTGATTTTGTGGCGATTCGCATCGGGTCCAGTTGCTGGGCGGGCGGCGGATATTGCGGATGTTGCTTGTACAGAGCTGAGGCAAGGAAAGCGCTTGGATTCAGTGGCAGAGTTCATGGACTTTCTTCGTTGCTCATCAGAATAGTTTTGAAGAGCACATTTAATGCATGAGGACACTCTCTGCGATTTGCCGGAAGTGGTGCTGTACTTGCGGTTTGGGTGCCATCTGCCATATTTCTTGGTGATTAAAAACCATTCGACTTAGAGTTGGTGCCTGAGGTTGTGGTAAGCACTCGGATGGAGAAATGTACATCCTCACGGAAGGTTGGGGGCTACAGTCACGGATCTCCACAGGACTGGACCAGGGCACGAATTTCTGCCACACTTGATGAACGCGAAATTATCACTGCCTAACTGCCTAACTTGATTTCATTTTTTTTCAACCCGAGAAACCGAGATGTTCTGGTCATGAAAAACAGCACTGGCCATGTTGGCCCGAGTTGGCCTTGGAATTCTTTGACCTGACAGCCAAAGGCATCTCCAAATTGAAGCTTGAGACCTCACTACCAGAGACCTTGCACCAGGCAGGGCTGGGTGGATCAGGTAAAATCTGGTCCGATAGCTGAGTTTTCCGCGGCTAGGTCCAATTGAAAATGATGGGACACATCAGCTGTAGTCAACACTTAGTCAACCTGCCACAGCTCTTTGACTCAAGAAGCCTTGTGGCTCAAGACAGACAACTTAAATGCAGCAAATTGAGAGGACTATGACTTCAATGCATGGCAAGTCGCTCTGTAGCCAGGGTGGTATGGAGGTGAGTGCTGCACGAAGGAAGGCATTGAAGTGCCACAAGTACCACATGACTGAGTTCCATGTGCAGCCCAAAGAAAGGCTGGTCAAAGTGGAAATTGGGGCCTTGATGCGTCAAGAGACAGCGGAAGAGAAGAAGCCACAGGTGACTTCTGCTAGAAGAAAGGCGTTGAACTGCCACAAGTACAGCACGGCTGAGTTCAATATGCAGCCCAAAGAATGGCTGGCCAAAATGGAGATTGACGGCTTGTCGGGTCAAGAGACAACTGAAGGAAAGAAATGGAAAGAAACTATGCTGTCCAACCTCCCACTTGCGCTGGTGGAAATGTGTTCTACCTGGCTTCCAGCGGTGGAGGTGAGCCACTTTCGTGCGGCTTTCCGAAAAGCTTCTCGATTGCAGGCCTTCTTGTTCCACTTGGTGCGCGAATCTGATGTGGCTCAGCCCGTGATTTTCGCGAGCTGGAATCGGCAGAAAGCCCGGGGCGGATCTCCCATATCCTTTGAGCATGGTGAGCATTTTGCACTTCGAAGCATAGCGACACTGGCAAGGAGTCTGCCGCATTGGTACTGGCGCTACCCACAGCTGGCTTCTGAAATTATAGGTGGTGTCAGGCGGTACCGCTTCAGTGATGAACCTGCAGTACGAATTTCAGCACATGCTTTTTTGTCATCCTTTTATGGCAGAGTGTGGAAGTGTACGGAAGTGCCAGAAGACTTGAACGCGGCATTGGATTTCTTTGCTTCTTTTCCATTCGAATTTCCGTTTTCGCGCACGTCAGTCTTCTTTCCTCATGGAGGACCGGCAAGCCATCACCCACCGCACACATTTTACCCACACCCATTCTATGGTTTTTATCTGCACCCCTTTCATCCACCGGACCCGTTTTTCGGGGGGCCCTTCTATTCAACCCCTGCTACAGCTTTTTGAAAGCGGTCGCCGACCACAGCCTTGGACCCACTGGCAACTGTTCTTTTTCATTTCACATTGAAGCTGTGCCTTTCTACTACCGGTGCTAGCAGGTGCTAGTTGAAGTCCAAAACTGTCTGTATCAACGAGAGGCTTGAGGTACCCTGTGGAAATAGCAGACTTGGCCACAACCATCACCCTTAGGGCCGAAGAGGCAGTTCTTTGAACGCAATTGACTTTTAGTTCCACTGCCTTTGAGGGCAAGCAACAAACTGCGTAAAAGTGCTGATGGAACCGAAGGGAAGGGTTTGAAAAACCACGTGGTCTGCCCTCGAAGGACGAACCATGTTTCTGCTGGAGCTGTGAGGGGAAAGATGCCTGAACAACCACCAAAAACCATGAAGGTTTATATCAAAATGCATAGAAGTACTGGTAGTCAAAGGAAACCTCAGGAACTGCTCTGGACCCACTTACTTACCCACAAGTTTGTCCCATTGTCTGTCCATTCATCATATTCACCCAGAAACCGAAGAAGAGGGGGGGCACATCAGCTGCTTTGCTGTTTGCGTGTAGCAAGGACTACAATGAGGGAATCCCAAAATTTTGGGCTCCCAAAGCTACAAGGAATTCCATGGCTCGGGGAGTCCCAATTTAGAGACACACCAGCACGTTTAAATGCACATGTTTGACCCAATGTTTGACTACTATTTTGCTCAAGTGAAAGTAGTGCTGGAAGCAGAATCCGATGCATTGAACATCATTTGAATACATTATGCACACCTGTTTTGGCTGCCTTTGGCTTGGGTGCCAGCAACAAAGGCGTGTTTGACCAAGCAATCCACGGTCGAAGCGCTCTTGAATACGCTTGACCGAGGTCCAGTGGGCATTGAGTGATGATTCTTCGGAAAGAAAACATAAATTATTTGTGTTTCTTCATTTGACGACGAAAATTGAGTATAGTAGACCTACTGTAGAAAGTGGTTGATGATATTTCAGCTGCCCTCCCCATCAGTTCGATTGTGTGATTGATGCAACTCCCTTCACAGGTGACCCTTGGGCTGGCGAACTTTTCTGGTGGCCGCAGCTTGGTTTCAGATAGGATTTGGGATTTGGGAGTTGAGTCAACTCGAAACTTTTCCGTGAGGCGATTGCTTGTTCTGCAAAAAATATTTTCTGGCTATCGTCAAACAGAGACAGTGCCATGATGCGCAAGGCCGGGAGAAACCAAACGCGAAGAAGTTTGTGGAGTTGATCTGTGCAACTTGGAATTAGACGAGTGTGAGCATCATCCAGTCAACACACCTGATGAACACAATGTGTATGGCGTTGCCAAACTCCCGAATTGTCACATCAGCCCTTTTGATTTTAATGCATGAGTGGTCTTGGTAACAACCTTGGTCCAGTCTGAACGGAAAATTGAAGTGACAAGTTGTGAAATCACCAGCGACTCACCTCTCCTCATCCGCCAACTGCAGGCAACAAACTCTTGCGATATCGTGTCTCAGCTGGACAATCCACCCTGAGGGTGCCCCAGACATGCTTGAAACATGTAGAGATTTGGAAGAACTGTGTAATGTAATGACTCCAACTAGCTGAGGAGGTTTTTGGAAGGTGAGCATGGCAGCATAGCCCCCCGACGGCACCAATAAGGCCCGTTCGCTGAGACATGCTACGTTGCGGAAATGCGAAGATCGAAGAGGCAGGGTAGAAACGGGAAATGGTCAGCCTTGCAACCTGGTAGAAAGCTAGTGTTGATATGAAGACCTTCGATATCCTAATGTTCTATGATTTGTTCAGCAACTTCCAAGTTCAAGGCATGCTTTTGAGCTTAAAGGGAGGGGTTCTGGCAACGTTGGCGTTTTGGATGAGCAGACATACCAGGTTGTTTACGGGCAAAGGATTGTCAATTCGGGCAAGACACATGACAACTAGCAATCCACTTGCAAACCAAACATAGAGCCATAGCTTGTGATGGAATTAAAGCAGTGGAACGAAGCTGGAAAACAACAAGAACAGAGCCCATCATAGCTCTGTATCAAAGACAGATTTCGTTTGCCATAACCACTCCATGTCCATTTTTCAGGCGATCCGAAAGGAACCATAAACATTCCATCATCCACTTCAAATTTTTTCAAGGGGTCCTGACACTATGTTCCTCTTGGAATCCAAAGCCATGAGTCTTTTTGACCTTGGGTGCTTGAAAAAATCAGCAGTGAGAGTGCAGCTCCCGCTAATGACACGAGGGCATTGCACGGCCAAAGTCTCGAGATGACCGATACATTGACACTCACTGATGTCAAGGAGCGGGCTGTTGTTCATGGAAGTGAAAAGATGCTTTGAAGATTTTTGAACTGATACAGTACCGACCATGATTGTTGCTGTGACATGCCTGCGTCACAGTTTGGCGCGCTCCCAATCAGTCGATTGTTGTTGCCAACAGTCCCTGGTGTTTTGGGTACTTAGACGGTGATTACCATGGCATGCCGCTTGGCTTTCGATGTTTACCATGCTGTAAATCATCCAACTCCCAAGCCGCACCAGTGAGGACTTGGCTTCCTTTCAGCTTCCGTTCTGGGACCGTGGACATGGCTTTCTGGGATCCGCTGGCGCAGGCATTTGTCTACACGTGGATCAGGCACAGCGGGCCAGCGGGCCTGCGGGCTGCTTGGGTGACGCACGGGCTGCCCCGATTTCGACTCGAGACAAACATTATGTCATTATGAATCATGGTATTCATGGTCTGCCTTTGAATGATGACCGATGTTTCCAAGTTCACTTCATTCACCTCAGTGAGAGAAAAATGATGTTTCGGTACTCTGGGCTTCAATGAACTCAGGCCTTTGCTGAGGACGCTGTTTTGCAATGTGTTCTGCCACGCCAGCCTGAGGCCTGGTGGAGCAACGTTGCAAAAAACTTCTTTGGCAACAAGCTGGTAGCACTCTGGGGTCCAGGAGAGAAAATCCTGGGATCTCCAGTGCACAACTTGTAGCAAGACCTGTGCCTTTTTCTCATTCTACCTGGACTTTCCGATGCATATCATTTGGCAAATATCACTGTTTTATACTGTTTTGATCATTTTTTCTCTGGGAGGGATGGTATAGTATAGTTTGCATTTGTTGTGCGTTGTGTGTGTGTGCCTGTGTGTCTGTGTGATTCTGTGTGTATATTCATTTATGTTTTGTTTCAAATCTACCCAGCGTGACAACCCTTTGGTGTTGCGTCAAACAAACGGGATAGAACAAACTTATTATGCAGGATATTCTCATCCTTGTCATAATATTCAATGATTTTAATGCTTGTTCTCAGTATTTGTCAGAACTACTCTCCTTTCTTTAGTCAGATGACCTCTAGCCAACATTCTTTTTCTTCCCTTCAAGGTTTTCAAAACAAAAAGGCGGATCAATTCTGGCTGCAGAGGAACACGGGTGCTGGACACTTGCGGCGGCGAACTCTTCAGAAAACCATTATGTCCCGTGCTTGGAGAGTGGCCAGTAGATTATAGTGATTGAACAAACTCAAATCGGTGGCTTCAGGCAACAGACCCTACTGTTTCATCAGATGTATTCCATGCCCGCTTTCTCGGAGTTCGATAGGTGAGCGGCACCTAGCTGCGTTGGCTGAATGCAGACGAGTGGCTTTGCTCCGCCCTGGAGATGTGGCATGCTTCACGGGAGGCCGCTTGGCAGATCTTGGTCGAGGTGGGGAGACATGACCACCTTTTTTGCTTTAACCGAAAGGCGTAGAAGCCATGCCTGCTCTTGGCCTGCCCTTTGCTTGGAACAAGCATGACCATTTGGAACGCCTAGCAGAATTTCCCAGTCCAACAGCTGGTAGTCTGCTTGGCCGACCCATTGAATGTGAACCGACGTGTGAGGTTTGCCACACACTACACTGGTTCTGGGATCAGCATTGAATCTCACCTTTTATGAGTCTCTCGGCCAGAAAGTCCGGATAGCATCCCAAAGCAAGTTTCAGAAAATGGCCTACTGCGGAGAGAAAATGCTTCAAAGAATGGGGATGCGTCCAATTTGGTTGAATTTGTGAATTGGTGAGAAGGTCAAACTCTCTGGGACTGGTTACTAGTGGCTTTTGATTTGACTTGATTGAAGTTGCCTTCAGCTGGAGCTCGCTTCAGGAGCTTTCTGAACTGGAACTGCCCCAGCCTCAGTCCTCGAAATTCACGCGCGCCTGGTTGCGCAGCCTGGGCCGGCTTGTTACCACCATGATTTACAAGCAGCTAGGCGAGGCAAAGTTGTTGTCCTCGATGACCTTCAGGGACATGTTCCAACCCCACGTTCCTAATTTACCCATGATTGAGAACAGCCCCCACCACCCTTTTTAATTGATCTAAAGTGTCTTGTCCTTCCACTCCTATTTAAGTGCCGCGTTCTTTTAGTATCATTATCCCCCCCCGGGTGTCGCAACTTCGCAATCCTGGCTTTTCTTTCATTGTTGCGCTCTTCATTTATCATCCCATGATTGATGCCCCTCACCCAAAAAGGTCGCACCCTCCTTTTCTGTCAAAGTTATTTTCTTAATTTATCGACCCACCATTCATAAACCCTCTTCCGCGCCCTAAATTGTTTCAACCTTCCCAATAGTCGTTCATAAGTTCCTAACGTATCAGAATATGACTCTTAGGCACACTCTAGTGGCACAACGGAAACGTCCTTTGCCACTCTTGTTTCACAACATATCATCGTATATCGTACGGCTCTTTGGCGCGTTGAACGGGCACGAGTGAAATTTCGAAAGCAAAAAGCAAAAGTTAGTTTATTTCAGACCTTTTATCGGCAAAACGCGCTTGCACAAGCGAGCGGATTTGCAGCGCTGCAGGTGAAACATTAAGCAACAAATACCTTCAATACCATGCGGCTGCAAATATAGGGTGTAACTCTTTGTTGGATCAGTGCATGTGAATCAGCTGATTTGGTCAACACGTGCCGTTTTTTGACGTCCGGACTGGGGCAAAACGAGCCTTCCAACTTGAAACTGGTATTTCTAATTTGCCTTGCAAACAAAGACATGTTCTTGACCGAGTATTGATTGTATTGCAGAATTGTGTTCGTGGCCCCAGTTTGTATGTAACCTAACTTCATCGTAGATGGGAAACATGAGTAGCCGGTATACACCTCGCCTCATACCCTTTCAGGTCCAGGCCAAGGAAAATACCAGGGAAAACATCCTTTTTGGCCATAAGGTGACAACTTGGATCTTCTCCTTTCAGGGCTTCAGAGAAGGGTCGACCAAGCTTGGTGGCAGCAACTTGGCGATGGTGGGCGTGGAATTTCATGGAAACATGGCAGTCATTGGCGAAAAAGCGCGCAACAACAATTCAATAAGGCTGATGAAGGAGTCGTTGGATTTTCTGTTTGTTGCTTCAAGTTCGACCATGTTGTGCAAGTTGTTGTTGACTGTCAACAGATCTTGAGGAACAATATGGAGCCAAAGTTTGTGGAGACGGTATCTTGTTTGCATTTGGATTGAGTGGGGTTCGTTCCGTTGTCGCAATACTCGAGACCATCCTTGCTGCTCCTATTTGTTTGTCTGCTGTTCTGCAAGGTGCTTGGGGACATTGTTCGCGTGGCAGGCGACGTGCGAGATGCGCCCTCATCTTGTCTTCACCTAGTGAGCAGTGAGGCTCTTCCGCCAAGCAACGCTGAACTCAGAAAGGGATTGAGTCGGCCTTGCAACGGTACCAAGGGTTTGCTGCCAAGTCAGCACTGCAAAGCGGCAGGAGATTTCATCGAGGACTCTGAGGATCACGAGAAATTCGTATCGTTGCTGCGTACAAGGCCTGCTGCAATACACTCTGATGCTGTCTTTTGAAAAGAATGATAAAGCTTGCTGCAGCTTGCTCATCTGTGAGAAGTGCGAGATGGGATTCAAGACTTTGAGTGTGGCCGTCAACATTCACAACATTGCAGTGTACTGTTTTCATCTGTTTTCTATGCTTGTGCGACTGCTGAGCATTTCATGATTCTTGATTAGATTGTCCGCTAGATCACAGATCCCTCTTTTTGCCATTAAGTCCCGATTGTTTGCTGGTTGAATTGGGATGTAGTCAGTGGTGCTGTCGCAAGCCCTTTGTTGGGGAACACACCAAATGGCTGAACCTTCAAATTTGACAGGGAAAGTACATCACGAATCATGGTTTACATGCTGAAAGCGGACCATGAAATCCAAACATGCTTGCACATATACTTTATTATACTATATTTTTAATATTATACATTATATTGTGTTATATTAAATTCTATTGTATTATATTATATTATTCTATATTACATTACATTAAACTACATTTGTTACATTACATGATGTTATATTTTCTAATTTTACATTGTTTTGACTTATCTTGAATTAAGCCATCTCATAGTGTATTATAGTAACCTTTTTTTTATGTTTTATTTCATTACATTGTATTGTATTAAGTAACATTAGATTGTTTTATATTACATTGAATTATGTTACATTGTATTATGTTACATGGTTCTATACTACATTGTATTGTATGATTTTTTTTTTTATGTTTCGTATGGTATTACATATTATTATGTTTTTTTTTGATTGCATCTTATTATTTCTGTCAATTTTACCATATTGATTTTGATTTTTTGTCATTATGTCAAGGTGTATGTTATAAGACAAGGTATTTTTGGACGAAATAAACAACATGTTATTTTAAGTTGTATTAAATTATGTTAATTTGTAACATCTTGCATGCACGTGATTTATTTTATTGTTTTATATTGTGAGACCCTTTATACATGTGCAATCTATTATATTATATATATATTGTATTGAATTTTGTGTTGTATTGTCCTGGATTGTGTTGTATTTTATATAAGCTATAATTTGTAGTATCTTATATTGTGTCATATGAAAGTGAATCAAATCCCATGTGCATACAAATTTCTTGTATTTCGTGTAAAATGTTTTTTTTCCTGTACAAGAAATAAAATGTATGTGTTTACACACACACATATATATATATAAACCGTGTTTTAAAAATACTTGATCTATTTAATGTATATATATATGACTATTTCAATATACACATACTGTACAGTTGTAATACTAGATGCATATATCATAAAATCACATTTCCATTATATGAACTTAAGTTAGATCATTTTCAAATGTACATTTGTATTTGTTGAATTAAACCATATTCAACTATATTTTGTTTTTCTTTAATAATGTTTTTTTGAATGTGTAAACAAATAAGTATATATATAAATATATCTTTCCAAATATCATATTTGTTTGTTTTTCTTCTTTACTGTACCAAATTATGTTATGTTATTGTTTTTGTTTTAGTCTACCATGTTATATATTGTTTTTCTCAATTATATTGTATTTTATTTTATGGTATCTATTTTTTAAAAGTATTTTTTTCATGATATTTGAAGAATCGTATAGTTTTTGAATCATATTTTACTGCATTTTTTCCGACAGAAAATAGCGGTCTGAACATTGCTTTTTGGGCCTGTGTGAAAACGAGCATTTGGATGGTGTTCGCTTGCAGGCCGTTGACCGCTGCTCGTTTGGTGCAAGCAGGCAGTGATTGGGCATTGAAACTTATATAAACCGGAATCAATCTATCGGGTGTCATCAGCAAATCATCAAACTGATTCAACCATTTTTGGCTGTGGCACTTGGATGGCTCAGTGGGTTTTTGAGTTTTTGTGTGTGTTGGGTTCAGCAAGTCTAGAACTGGAAACCACTGTTCCTTTTGTTGCGGCCACTAGCTGCCAACCAAAAATAGAAAATCTTGCATTCGGCAGAAACACTGACTGACCAGGCATACAAGAGCGCTTGCGGCCAGGGACAGCCAAAAGGCACGCTTGGATGGTGGCATGGGCTAAATCATCGATGGTCATCGATGGTCATGTTAGCTTTCCATGAGCACATCCTGGATGCTGTGGTAAGATACATCTAAATGCAGCATCTTGGCAAACAATACAGGCCACCTCTTGGGGCCGCCTTTCCACTTGTCCTTTCTATTGGGCAGAAGCGTCGGCCAGGGTTCATTTGATTGGATGCTGAGAACATTGTGCCAAGCATCGTAAAGTTTTTAAATCACCTTTCCACGTACTGGTCATGCTCTTTGCTCCGATGTTGAGGCGCTGCTTGCGATGAACACAGCGGCGACGCTAGGAACCCAGAGTTGGAGCAAGGGTGGCAAGGGCTGGCAAGAACTGCACTAGGTCTATCAGCAGCTCAGATCACGGAAGTGCATCGCAAAGTTTGTTGTTTTGGAGAGGCGATCTCGGGGGATCGTGAAAGATGATGGCAATGATATTCTTGCCATAGTATCTGAAAAGACTTTCAGGCCTCCTTTGGCAGTGATTCTATTTCACACACTCACAGATTCGTCTACAACCCAAAAGATCTGTCCAGCTTGCCGGCTAGCATTACGCTCAAGCTGGCAACTAGACGCCCCAAATCTATCCAACTCTTACGAACAGAAATCATGGCGGACTCCAAAGTCAAGGACATGGGCCTGGCCGAGTTTGGCCGCAAGGAGCTGACTCTTGCTGAGCATGAAATGCCAGGTCTCATGGCAGCCAGGAAGGAGTACGGACCTGGACAGCCTTTCAAGGGATTGAACATCAACGGCTCCCTCCACATGACCATCCAGACCGGCGTCCTCATTGAGACTTTGGCTGCCTTGGGTGCCAAGGTGCGTTGGTGCTCATGCAACATCTTCAGCACTCAGGATCATGCTGCCGCTGCCATTGCCAAGGCCAACACTGCCACTGTCTTTGCATGGAAGGGTGAGACCTTGCAAGAATACTGGTGGTGCACTGAGCAGATGATGACAGTGCCAGGTGCGGATGGATGCGATCAGCTTGTGGATGACGGAGGTGATGCCACCCTGTTGGTTCACAAGGGCAAGGAGTTGGAGGAGAAGTTTGCCAAGGACGGCAGCCTGCCAGATCCAGCCAGCACCACCAACGCCGAGTTCAAGTGTGTCTTGCAGGTGTTGAGGGACTCCATCCAGGCGGACAAGACCAAGTACACACGAATGGCTGCCAAGTGCAAGGGTGTTAGCGAGGAGACTACCGCTGGTGTGCACCGCCTTCGTGAGATGGCAGCCAAGGGCGAGCTGCTCTTCCCTGCCATCAACGTGAACGACTGCGTGACCAAGTCCAAGTTCGACAACGTCTATGGTTGCCGACACTCTCTGCCAGACAGCATCATGCGCGCCACCGATGTGATGATTGGCGGCAAGCGCGCCCTTGTGGCAGGCTACGGAGATGTCGGAAAGGGCTGCGCCTTCGCCATGAGGGGTGCTGGTGCCAGAGTCTTAATCACGGAAATCGATCCCATCTGCGCTTTGTAGGCGTGCATGGAGGGTTTCCAGGTGGGGGAGGGCAAGTTCAGCCTCCTGAACCTTCTTTGGTTCTCGGACCTCCCGGGCCCTTGTCTTGGGGTACAAATTGAACAAGGAGATGAAGTTTCAAGCGATGATGAGGTGGGCTCGAAGATGGGCATTGACAACATCATTGACTTCCCGGAGGTGAACAAGGGAGGAAACTTGTTCCATGTGCCTGGTGAGAGTTTACAAGAACATTGTCTTCAAGCAAAGACCTCTGGTTGCTCTGTGGGATGTGCATCTGAGAGCGACTTGCTGTGTCACCCTTTGGCCAACAAGAAGAAGACCAAGAACAAAAGATTGCGAAGGAGAAATCAAAAGGCTATGATTGACAGAGAACGCGGCTTACCCATTTGTGAGCCCTTCGTCTCTGGACATGTACTTAGTATGAATCCGGTTGACATTCTCCCTTCACGGCATGGTGACTCTGTGGGTGAGAACAACCTTGATGGCGTGAAGTTTGTCAATGGCGACAACAAGATCCATGAAATTGGAGGGTTTGACTGTTTTTGCTCTGATTATTTTTCCCTTGAAGCGTGTTCCCGTGTGCTTCATGGATGCGGTGTTTGGACAGAATGGGGCTCTTTGATCCCCACTGATGAAGCTTTTGAATGGTGCTACGTCAGAGGTGGGAGCTCAAGACGCAAAACCAAGAACAAGCTTCTTAGGAAAAAGATGGAGCTCAAGATGAAGCGAACCGTTCCAATTTCAAATCAATTTGAAGCCTTGGAGGAGGAAGAAGAGGAAGAAGAGGGCGAAAGTGACAGCGAAGTCTTCTTTGAGTCTGAGGATGCTGGAGAAGACTACACTAGCTGCACTGAGGAGCTGGCTGACGAAACTCTTGAGAGTTTGTTGGAGCCGACTTGGATAGATAATGGACCAACATACTATGCACAAGAGGCAAATTTTTGGATGAACCTTGATGAGGCAGCTGCTTTGGCTGACTCCAATGATGAGGACATTGCCATTTGTCCAGATCCATGGCGATTTCTTCCCATGTTTTCTGAATTTGAGGATGTACAAACTGCATGTTTTGAGGCTGACGAGGGGCCTCTGGCTCTGAGGTGTCTGGCTGGACTGAGACACTACTTGGCCAAAAGGGGATTGAATCTATGAAGGGATGTGAGATGCAGCACATGGCGGTTGATGCAATTCCTTGTTCCACGGGGGTGTTTGTCCCACTCTCGACTGATTGCATCTGCCCATGCAAACTGGCTCCAGAGTTCACGAGCATCACTGAGCATGTGGGAGATGACTGTGATGACAATTTGAAAGATCTCTGTACGTCTGTTAGCGAAATTTTGCCTAGCATCAACAATACGGTTGCGAGCCTTGCGATTGATGACCATTCCCTTGAGTGCAGTGTCACTGACGCTGAGGAGGATGAAATCATTGAGTGCTTTATTTCTTGCTTACGTAGGGATGAAAGCCACGATGAGGCACCCAATTTGTCTGTGCGAGACTTTGACCTCAGAGGAGGAACCGGTGGCGCCCATGCCACCAAGAAGAAAAGAGAGATGAGAGAGCTGATTGAAAAAATGAGGAAAGCGTTGGATGGAGAAGGCATTGCTGAGGAGCGGAAAAAAGACCTTGCTGAATGTTTGAATGAGTTTGAGAAGGTTTTGAGCGGTGGAGATGAGGAGCAAACTTTTTATCAAAAAGAAACACCAAAGAGAGATCGTGAGGAGACCAGCAAAGGAAAGAGCAAAGGGAAAGGGAAAGGTAAAGCCAAAGGAGGTGAAATGCTGCCCAGATTTGATCTTGCGAGACAATGGCCTAGGAGAGACATTGTCCCTGGCAGTTGGTCAAGGCATGACTTGAGAATGGAGAAGCACCGAAGGGTGGAGTTTGCATTTGCAGACACGCTGAGCAAATTGAAGAATTTCAGACGATTGCTGCGGCCTTGAACATCAAAAAGGATTTGGTTTTGGTTTGCAAATTTTGTGAAGAGGATAGCGTCCCGAAGGGCGCCACCAAGACCCTTATGCCTTATCTGGGCAACTTGGCGATGATTTCTGCCACTGTTGCGAATCTCAATGGATGCGATTCAAAAATCAATGAAGTCCAAGCCAAGGAAACCACAATTGATCCAAAAGCACAAGACCATGTCACCTTGCGTGTCGTTGTCACTATGGTATATGTCCCAAAAGAGCATCACAGAACCTTGTATGGGAGACCTGAACTTGCCCTGAAATTGGCGGAGATTAAGAAGGAGATGAAGACTTACAAATGGGAAAGTGCGCATGGGTGCATCATAGGCTATTTGAACTGCTGCGAGGATGACTACGAAGAGATCCTTTCCAAAAGTGGACTCAATGCAGTCTTTTTCTCCAGACTTGCCCAGGACATCACTTCGAAACCTGCTGTTAGTTGGATTGACCGGACTCCTGATGAATCTGATGAGGAATATGTCTTGCGTGTCAAGGAGCTTGCCATCAAGAACAAAGTGTCCATGGCTCATCGACGTGGAGGAAAGAGTGACCTTGATATCCACAAAAAACCTGTAGGTGATTTTGAGAGATCTTGTGCTATGTGGGGTACCCCTGGTTGGATGGGGACCTACAGCCGTGAAAGGTTGGCTGACTGCACAGGGATGGAATGTGGAGGGATCTCCCTCTGAACCCAGATCAAGGAATGGCCCATGGAAGATTTTTGCGAAGCATCTCCATGAACCTGAACGTGATGAGCATGTCTATACAATGGAATGCAGCGGAAAGACCAAGCACATCACCTTGGTGCCTTGGAAGCCAATTGGAAAGCGAGCTATGCAGAAAGATGCTGAATCCATTTGCAGACACAAGTGGTACAACGAGAATGCGGAGTTTACCATTTCTCCTACGCTGAAATTTGAGCCTGAGATCGCACCCACTGTTCCTGATAGTTCCATGGAGCCTGAGGATGAGAAAAACGGAAAAGGAAAGAAGACAGCTGCGGGGGCCATTATTTCCCCGATGAAGAAAATGAAAGTGGCAGATGAATGCAAGGTTGTTGGAGGAGTTCAAGGGCCTGATGGCACGAGAACCTTGGACTTGGGAGGTGCTGGCGACTGTGCCTGGCGTTGTTTAGCTTTTCAATTAGCGATGACCAATTGCCAGTGGCGCAAGGCGGTGTCCGAGATCAGACCCAAAGTGGAGCAATTGTCAAAAGCACTGAGGGCACAAACTTTGCACTACCTGCTCAACATTGACACTTCTTGGAAGGAGAGCTGGTGCCCTGACCCCAAATGGAACAAAATCACTGAAGATGGAATCCCAGCTACCACTTTGAATGAATTTGAGCAGGTGATCACGCGAGAACATAGATGGATTTGTCACTTTGGATTGCAGGCAAGTTGTTGCCTCAAACGAGTTTGCATTGCGATTTGGAGAATGACCTCATCAGGGTGGGTGAAAATTGCGGTTATGAAACCAAAAGAGAAAAGTGAAAAAGCACCGGTGCTTGGACTGGTGCTTGCTGGGGGCCACTATTTCGCTTTGGTTCGAACATCCGAAAAAAGTGGACTGCCAAATGAGTGGGCGCAGAAACCTGGACCTTGCATGTGGCAGACTGCTGGCATTTCTACTGACCCGATTGAACGTGCATCCCAAGAAAAATTGGATACTAGCATGTTTAGAGGAGCGGGAAAATTCACTACACCTTCCACGAAGAAGACTGATGGAGATGATCTGGACGTAGCGAAGTGCGATCCATCATCGATTTTCGTTGGCGCCTCGCTGTCTTGAAGTTGCTTACTATGTTTAGGGTCGCATTTTTTCTTTGCCTCCTTGAGATGCCTGATGACTACACTGACATTGCTGAGATTTTGCGCATCAGTCATTTGGCGTCTAGGATCCAAGATGGCCGTTGTGAGGTCTCCAGAACTAAACGTGATTTCCCTGTCAATCGTGCACCTATTCCCATGGCCATTAGGAAAGCCCGCAACCTTCTTGGTCGCGCATATGAACTTCAACGACATTTGAGCATTGGTAGATTTGACAAAAAGACCAGGCAAATGATTTGGAAGATCTTTGGTAGCGAATGTGTCCCTTCTGGTGAGGTTCTTCAAAATGTCGAATTATGCAGCAGTTGAGAAAGAGGACAAGGCCAATGCCCTCCGTAGATGGAAGGCTAGAATGAGAAGTGACTGCAGTGCACGTGCGTGCTGGCTCACCAAGAAGAGGATCTGCCTTCACCCTGCTATCGCTAAGGACATTGGGGCTTCTACGACCAAAATTGAAGCCACTTCTGAATTATTTGAACATTGGATGACGCTTCACCGTCATGTTTCTTGGGATCATGGTGAATTTGAGGAGCGCTCTGCTCAAACCTTCATTCAGTGCGTGGTGAGCCGGCCGACCTGGCTCTCTTCACCAAGCAGCTTGCAAAAGCTAAGGGTGGACCTGGACTTGATCAATGGGCATCTTTGGAACTGAGATACCTTGCTAGGGTTGTGCCTGCTTGCGCGTTTGTATGGGATGAAATGCAACTTTGGATGGAATCTGGAATCACCCCATCTAGTATCAAACAAGTCAAAGTTAGCTTCGTGCCGAAAGCCAACAAAGTGCAAGATGGATGCATCAAGCCTGATTGCTTGCGACCCATCACGGTTTTTAGTGCGTGGTGGAGATCATTTAGCGCCACTTGGGTGCAATGTGACCTTGTGAAGAATTTACAGGCCATTCTGCCTCACAATATGATGTCTGGATTTGGGGGGCACGGTCCTGAAGTCCAAGCTGCAACCATTGATTCCATCTTTCACGAATTTGGCTGCGCTGCTACGTTGGATTATAAACTATGTTTTGACACTGTCAATGTTGAGCTAATAGAGAAAAGTCTTTGTGTTGCGCTTCCTCCTGCCCTTGTGCCTTGGGCCAAATGCATTTGCCAGCAATGGAGGAACAGACAAAAGTGGATTGTTTACAATAAGCACCCTCATTCGACTCCGTTCATTTCTGTGACTGGTATCCCTCAAGGTGATCCTGCGTCTCCGCTCTTCTTAGGTCTCCTACTGTGGTATGGCTATTATAAAGTTCAAAACTGCGAGTATCAAGGGCGAGTCTACCAGGGACTCTACATGGATGACAGAACTGTTGTAACTGAATGCACTGCTGATTTGGAGATCGCAGTCAATGCTTGGAACCAATTTTCGCTTGATTTCCACCTTCTTGAGAATATGAACAAACTACAGCAAGCTGATTTGGATAAGGAGTGCAAAACACTGGAGGTCCTTGGGGCTATCATTGGAAAGCCTGCGAAATGGGGCTTTGGCACCTACCCCAAACACCAACAACAAATTGAAAAAGCCAAGAAATGGATGAGAAGAGTTGCTCTACTGCCCTTCGGTTGGAAAGGTCGCCTGAGGGACATCGCTGTCTTTTGTAAGTCTGCTATGGTTTATGGATGGATCTCTGGATTGCCTACGAAAGAGAGGAGATCGGCGTACAACATTCTCATATGGAAAGTTTTGGGGCACTTCAGATTTGCCCCTGTTCCCTTGCGCTCTCTTGTGGGAAGCTGCCACATTGACTTTGAGAAAGCCAACCTGCTACGACAATTGCATGTGCTTGCGCATAGAAACAAAGAGCTGCTGAAGTACAATCTGGGATGTCGCACTAACTTGGACCAGATGGTGCATGATGGCCTGGAGGAGTTTGGTTGGTTTTTGGATCAGGATAACGCTTGGCAGCATCAATACTTTGACTTCAAATTCAACGAGCACGAGGTGACAAACAAACAAAAATGGAAGAAAATCTCCCATGAGATCAGAATGAGTATGAGATATAAAGAATATCAAGCCTTAGCTGCGTCTGAGAGGCATGAAATTGCTGGATGCGAACTTCCTGAATTTTGCTCTTCTAGATTCCAATTGATGCGAAAGTGGATCAAAGGGGACAAGCATATCGATGGTCGCAGAATTGCCTTTGCGATTGGGTCGGTTCAGTCCCCTTACAATGCTGCTGAGAATCACTACAAACCGGGCACGGAGTGCCATGTGTGCGGGACCAAGCATGCACTGGGATCATATCTGGACTTGCTGCTTGAATATGCAGATCCCGTCGGATCAGCTTTTCAGAAGATTTCTTTGGCCACGTTCCTTCGCTGACTTTCCTCTTTGCGAAATGTTCATGCAAGAGTTTGGGAAAATCCGACCTTCCAAATAGATGGCTACGTCTTGGCTACATCTTCGGCTGCAGTCAAGTGCAAAGAATCTAAGGGTTTCCAGGTGGTTACCATTGAGGAATGCGTGGGTGAGGTGGACATTTTCACTTCCGCCACTGGCAACCGGTTCAGATGGCACTGACGAGTTTCATGACACTGAGGATGAGGGAGCTGAAGTGGTCAGCGTCGTGCACTCTGAAACCAACTCCTTTTTTAGCATGCCAAATTTCATCAAAGGTTGGGTCCTTGAAGCTGAACAAGCAGAATGGGATCGTGAAGACTTTGTACAGTGGCTTCACACCTTTGAGAATGACGAGAACAATTTTTTGCCGCCCATTGATGCCACCTGGGTATCAACGTCTGACATCAACGCAGAGATCTCAGACCTGGGCCTGCTACAAGAGGAAACCGAGAAAAGAAGGGAACCAGGAGATCAAAAGGATCATGAAGTTGTGAATGCAGCTGACGATCCATCAACCTCTCTTGAAGCTTCCCAAGAAGATATTGCACACTTTTTGAAACCCGCAGAGGAAGACGATGAATCAGAGATTGCGAAGGAGGATGAAGATGAGGACACAAAAGACAGCGATATCACTGGCATTGAGAATACCATCAGCCGCATTGATCTGGATGACGAGCCAAAGATCGATGACAAAGACCAGGGATCCATCATCAACACCTTTTGCTTGCTTTTTGAGAAAGATGACATATCATGGGCTGACATCAGTGAGGATGGATCCGAAGACTTGCATTTGATGCGAAGAGGAGGAGATGAAAGCACAGATGAAGTCGTCAGAGGTGGTGCCGGAGCTTCAAACGCCACCAAAAAAGAAAAGAGATCTCAATGAATGTTTGGAGAGACTTGCAGATTTGATCAAAGCCAATGTGAAGGACGAGGACTATCCACAGGTCGAAGAGCTGATCAACGAAGCGAAGAGCCATATTGGAAAAAGCGAGGAACAGAAAGCTGGTGGACATGGCACTCCAGCCAAAGTTGATGCGAAAGGAGGCGGAAAGGGAAAAGGTAAATCTAAAAATAAAGGCAAGAAGGAGATTGATGAACTCCCCAGATTTGACCTCTCGAGAACATGGCCAAAAGCTTTGCAAACTACATGGCAAGCTGTCTCCAAATCTCTTGAAGAGGGAGAGAAGCCCAGAGGAGAAATTTGCATTGTCAAAAACGTCCAACATTTGAAGCAATTGCAGATTTGCAGCTGACTTGGAGATCAACAAGAACATGCTCTTGGTTGCCAAGAAAACTATGATGGATGAGGTACCAGATACCTGTCAGATTTTGCTCCTTCCTTGGATTGGCAACCTTGCCATGATCGAAGCCGTTGTTGGGAACCTCAACAAAGAGACTCCAAAGCTCGAAGGAGAGAAGATCACTGAATGCAAAATGCAGTTCACAAAAAGGGAGGACCTTGTCACTTTGCGACTCACTGCGCCTTGGAGCTGCATCCCGGAGAAAGACAAGCAAATCCTCAAAAAGAAGCCTGAATATGCTGCCCATTTGCTCAACCCTGAATTGAAGGAAGTCAAGACCAACAAATGGGAAACCACTGACACTTTGCTCACTGGTTATGTGCTTGTCGACAAAGCTGTACTACAGAGGACCTTGGGATGTTCAGGCAACAATGGAATCTTTGTGACGCGTTTGGCACAGGATATCATCACCAAACCAAATGCCCTTTGGATCAGCCGCAGTGAAAACGAGACTGATGAAAGCTACTTTGCAAGAGCACGCAAAGAGGCCAATGGGGCACCAATGACATGGAGAAGAGGTGGAGGTAATGACCTTGGATATCAATGCAGTGACGATGAAATTCAGGAGAAGAGTTGGGCACTTTGGGGAGTTCCAGCATTCAATGGACCAGGCCTTGTTGAAGAATGGCTTGAACAGAAAGGTTGGAAACTCAAATCCAAGCCTCTCCCACCGAGAAATCGAAATGGACCTTGGAAAATCTTTGGAACTTGCAATGAAAAGCAGAGTGCATATGCGTTTCAGGCTGACTTTGACGGCAAGATCAGACGATTGTCAATTGTTCCTTGGAAAACCAGTAGAAAAATTCATGAAGATGTACAGCCAATCACAACTGGCCCAAGATGGTTCTGTGAGCATTTTGCGTATGATTCTGTTGGACCAACACAAGTCATTGATGCCACGATGCCTGACAGTCCAACATGAAGCCAACAAATCAATTGAAGTCAAATCGCCTCCCAAAAAGAAGGCGAAAGCAGCAGGACTCCGAGGAGGACAAACTGGACCTGAAGGGACCAACCTTCGAACCATTGAACTGGGAGGAACAGGAGATCGCGGATGGCGAAGTCTTGCATTTCAGCTTGCTGCACTCAATTCAGGTGGCGGCAACCTTGCTGACAGTGTTATGACGAAGCTTCCTACGCTTGGCAAGGCCTTGAGGAGTCAAGCCCTTTATCATTTATGTGAAACAGACAAAGAATGGCAAGCTTCATGGGCGCCTGACAATGCTTGGGACAACATCACTGAAGGCGGCCCACCTGCAAAGGACCTCAAAACCTTTGTCAGCGAAGTCCTACATCGTGAACATCGTTGGATTTTCCACTACGGGCTCATGGCAGTTGCTGTAATCAAGAAGATCCACCTGGTCATTTGGCAATATCGTGGAGAAGACGAAGATCCTTGGACCAAGATTGCAGTCATTTCCCCTGATGACACCGACAAGGGCAAGAAGAAATTCCAATTGTCCACTTGGCAAAGGACAAAGGTCACTATATGCCCCTTATCTCTGACAGCACCATGAAGCCCAACTATGATTTTCTGGAAGGAGGAAGAATTTGGAAATCCAAGGGTATCCAAAACAGAGACCAGGAATCAAAGAAAGTTTTTCGAGCTGCTGGCGATGAAGAACCTCCACGCGCACCATCATGCAAACATGCCCCATCATCGCCGACAATTGCAGACCTTCTCAAGACTCCCAATTCAACTCCAAAAAGTGCAAAGACTGATGTGGCATCTCTACTTCGACCTCCAGCCACTCCTATTAGCGCCAAGAATGAGCAGAACTCCAATTTCTCTGTGAAGCATCATCAGGACAAGACTTGTAGCTGGCATTGTCCCTTTTGCAGCTTCAAAACCATCGAAAGCAACTCTACGCGAAGAAGCCATGAAATCCGAGATCATCTTGGACGATGCCATCCATTTGAATTTAAGAAAGCACAGCAAGAATCCTCTGAAAGTCAAGCTTCAAACCAGCTGAGACATGGACTTGGCATCATGAAGCAGGTCAAACCTCTGGAGTTTGTGAAGATCAAGAAGGAGGACGCTGGCTTCTCATGCCCTTATTGCAGATTGGGAACCGTTCACATGCCTAGCAACTCAACGCTGCGACGAAAGACCTGAAGCACCACCTCAAGCAGTGCAAGAAAGCTCCAAAAGATTGCAGCATTCGGCAACTGAGGACTGACATCATGAAAAAAGACAAGAAAGTCTCTCTGGTTGCAGATGACCAGAAACAAAAACAAAAGATGAAGGAAGGCATCCAAAGAAAAGCGCATGCACGAGCTTGCAAATTGGGGCATACGCCTATCCATATTTCTTTCTTGAAGCAGAAGAAGTGCCAGACGATTCAGTTTTGCACTACCTGCCTTCAAGCTGCGTCTCATTCCAGAAAGTGGGGAACTCCTTGCAAAGGGCATGCCGATCTCCAACTTCGAATTCCCCCATCTCTGCAATGGTGGAAGCACCACTTCAAGTTGATCGGCAAGGACAAGCTGCGCAATGAGATTGGACTCTCTTTCTCACAGCTGAAAATGATTGAGGCAAGTTTGGAAAAGTTTGAGATTGACAGAAAGAAGAGGATCACCGACAAGAAGCGAAGACTCATCAAAGGCATCTTCACGAAGAAAGAATGCAAAGCCAGAAGACTTGCTGGACTCCGAAAAAGATCCGTTGACATTGCGATCAACTACGGCCATTCTCCCTTGCGCCTTCATGCACAGAAAATCTGGCAACCCACTGCTTGCACCAATTTGGTTTGTGGGAAGTGTTGGAAGAGCTCAACAAACAAGCTTTACCTGGAAGCAGCAATGTTCTGGATATCCTTTGATTGGTGACAGCCATTTTCCCCCGTCTCGAGCTTGGTGGAAGTTTTTCATCAACAAGATTGGCGCCAAAAAGTTGTTCAAACTCATGAAGATTGGCAAGCGTGACCAAGAGATGATTTTGGATGGCATCAATCACTACGACAAGCGCAGGGCAGAAGGTAAAAGAGGAAAGCAGGAAGAGTGAAAAGTTGGGTACCCCTCTCCTTCCTTGCTGAGAGGAGGTGCCACTGAGGAAAATCATGAGATTTGTGCTAATGTTTGGACCATTAATGTGGCTGGCCTTCCTGGACTTTGGAAGCTTCTTTGGCTCCTTGAATCGACAAAGAAATGCAAAAGATCTGCGGTCATCCACATTCAAGAAGTCATGTGCAATCTTGAAGAATGGAAGGCAACACTCAATAGGATTGGTTTTTCTCGGTTTTCAGGCCTTTGCTTCTACTACCATTGCGAAAGGCATGCGAAAACGTGGATGCCTGACTTTGGTCAGCCTCCAAATTTTTTTTCGAGGATGATTGATGAATTTTGCACTGAAAGAGGCTATGCTGCCCTTGCCATTATCGTTGACGATATTTTGATGGTCAATTCTTACTGCCCACCATCACCCACTGATCTCAAATCCCATGCTATCTCAATGGAGGAAATGCTCATCCGGATCAATTGGAACGGTGATAGGTTATTTTGCGGCGATTTCAATCAGGAGCCTCATGAGGCTTGGATAGTCACTATCAGTGCGCAATTTGACTGCAATGTTCCGCCTTGCAATACCTCTTGCTCGCGATGGGATGGGAACAGATTGATTGACTTTTTCGTCACGAACATTCAGGGACTTCACATTGAAGCTTTGGAACATAGGATTTCTGACCACAAGATTATGCAAATAACCACTCCTTTGAAACTTGGTGCAACTCATGACTGCAGATTCAGCAAAGGCATGGCCCTTGACAAGCCCAATTGGCTCACTCTCCAGCGTTGGCCTCTCCTTTTGGAGGAAGCTTCGAACATTGAACAGCGATCTGGATGGCAACATGCGTGCTCACTTGTCCTTCAACCTGACATTAGCAACTCCTATGTTGATGATCTTGACCATGATCAGGAGATGATCGATTTCACTTGGGAGCTTACTATGGCGAAAGCTTTGACTGTCTATCAAACTGCATTCAAACTTTCCTTATTATTGATCATTCCTGATGGGTTTACACAACAACATGAACTACGACGAGTGGAAAGATTGGCGCACAAGGTCCAAACTTCCAGATTGACCACAAAACGACAGCAGGTCGACCTTGGCCACAGCAAGTGCAATATCCCTATGGCCAGAAGGAAGCTCAGGAACAAGATTAGCCGCGCTGATGAACTACTTCGACAACTACGCAAGGAAAACCCTCTTCCACAAACTCGTTTCAAGATCCAGCGAATGAAGGAGAAGCTTTTCAGAAAATCGGATGACATCGATGAGGAAGATATCCTGAACTCTATCCATATTTGGGAAGATGAACTCCTGAAACTTGAAGACCAGGATAAAGATGCTGCCATCACTTTGTGGAAACAACGTATCAGCAAAGACCGTGGATATAGATGCAACTGGGTCACCAAGAAGAAGATTAGCTATTATCCTCAAGTCCTTCACAATGATCAAATTTCCAGCACCAAAGCCATGGCTGTCAGGTTTATCAAAGAGTTTGACGACGAGATGAAACAGCAGATTGCAATGTCAGATGCGGAGCGTGCCAAAAGAATCCAGGAGATCACAGAGCACTATGCCCCATACAAACCTCAGCGCAAAGGCAGAGGACCAAATATGACTGCCTTCTGCAAAGCTCTCAAACGTGCAAAAAGGTGGACCAGGACTAGATCAGTGGTGCTCTACTGAACTCAGACAGCTTGCAAAGATCCCAATTTTATCTCGGGAAATTGCCACAAGAATTCAACTCTGGATCAGTTTGCAGAAGACTCCTGGTATTCTCAAACAGATCAAGCTTGTTTATTTGCCAAAAGTTAGCAAGACTCAGATGGGCACCATCTCTGTGAATGGCTTGCGACCAATCACAGTTTTTTCCCGAGAGCGCCTGCGAAGGGTTCTTCGTAAAAAAGCAGCCGTTATACTACATCTTCACACCTTCACATCTGCTGATCTAGATCTTCACACCTTCACACCTGCAGATCTAGATCTTCACACCTTCACACCTGCAGATCTAGATCTTCACACCTTCACATCTGCAGATCTAGATCTTCACACCTTCACATCTGCAGATTTAGATCTTCACACCTTGACACCTGCAGATCTAGATCTTCACACCCTCACATCTGCAGATCTACATCATCACACCTTCACACCTGCAGATCTAGATCTTCACACCCTCACATCTGCAGATCTAGATCTTCACACCTTCACACCTGCAGATCTAGATCTTCACACCCTCACATCTGCAGATCTAGATCTTCACACCTTCACACCTGCAGATCTAGATCTTCACACCCTCACACCTGCAGATCTAGATCTTCACACCCCCACAGATCTAGATCTTCACACCTCACACCTGCAGATCTAGATCTTCACACCTCACACCTGCAGATCTAGATCTTCACACCCTCACATCTGCAGATCTATCATTCATCTGCAGATCCTTCACACCCTCACACCTGCAGATCAGATCTTCACACCCTCACACCTGCAGATCTACAGATCTTCACACCTTCACATCTGCAGATCTCCTCTCGCTCTTCTTCTATTCTCTCTTAAGGCGGGGGCGGTGCCGCCGGAGCGCCACGAAACGCAACCCTTTCGCACGAAATGGACGTTGGACGTCAAAAACCTAGGTAAAATTGCGATTTTGAAGCGTCCCCGGCAACCCTTTCGCACGAAATGGACGTTGGACGTCAAAAACTGAGGAAAAGTTGCAACTTTTATTGGTCGCGCGCAACCCTTTCGCACGAAATGGACGTTGGACGTCAAAAACTGAGGAAAACTTGCAACTTTGAGGTGTCCCGCGCAACCCTTACGCACGAAATGGACGTTGGACGTCAAAAACTGAGGAAAAGTTGCAACTTTGAGGTGTCCCGCGCAACCCTTACGCACGAAATGGACGTTGGACGTTAAAAACTGAGGAAAAATTGCGACTTTGAGTTGTCAATCGCAACCCTTACACACGAAATGGACGTTGGACGTCAAAAACTGAAGCAAAATTGCGATTTTACTTATTCAATCGCAACCCTTACGCACGAAATGGACGTTGGACGTCAAAAATTGAGGAAAAATTGCGATTTTACTTGGTCAATCGTAACCCTTTCGCACGAAATGGACGTTGGACGTCAAAAACTGAGGAAAAATTGCGATGGACGCTTTCGTTTGTGTAAAAGTGTCTGTGTGTAAAAGCGTCTATGTGTAAAAGCGTTTGTGTGTGAAAGCGTGTGTGCGTGTGTAAAAAGCATCTGCGTGTAAAAGCGTCTGTGTGTAAAAGCGTCTGTGTGTGCGTCTGTGTGTAAAAGCGTTTGTGTGTGAAAGCGTGTGTGCGTGTGTAAAACGCATCTGCGTGTAAAAGCTTCTGCGTGTAGAAGCGTCTGTGTGTAAAACCGTCTGTGTTTTGAAATCAAGCATGTCATGGCATTGTTTTGAACTCAAGCGAACAGATATGCATGTCTCGGAATTTCTGAATGCAAAATGTTTGGTTGAAGTCACGCACCCGTGACGTTTGTGGACGTTTTGTGGTCACTGTTTCATTTGCTGACGGGGGGAATGTCTGTGCGAATGGAGCATGCGACCGCGTCATCCGCGTCGTCCGATGCCGTGGAACTTCGGTTGCAGAGGCATTGCGGGATGATGCAAGATGGTGTTGCCGAGCTGCTGAGTTTTTTGTTACCCAGCTTTGTTAAACTAGTTTTTTGTTGATGTGTTCAGCCTTCAGTTTGCAGGTCTCTGCGACAGTGGTTCTTTGCCATGTCAAACTCATGAGTGGTGTTCGCAGTTTGGAAGTCAGAGAACAAATGCTTTGCAGACTAGTTTTTTGTTGGTGCGTTCAGCCTTCAGTTTGCAGGTCTCTGCGACAGTGGTGTTCTCAGTTTGGAAGTCCGAGAACAAATGCTTTGCAGTGGATTGTGCAACTCTGCAGCGACAAGCATAGTTTACCTCTTTACCTCTTTCCTGGGCTCAGACGTGAACGTAGAGACAAGATGCAGAGACAAGATGCATTGTGCACAGAGTGAACATCCATATTCTTAGCGTTTCCATTGCGACTATGTTTGCCCACCTGTGTTGGCAACTGAGGTCATCCACGGCATCATGGTGCCGAGCTTATTTTGTATCTCAAAGAGCGGATGCCTTGCATTGGATTGTGCGTTGATCATGGTACTGAGCCTGGTCTTGTGCACTTTTGCGATTTTTAAGCATTTCCATTGCAACTATGTTTGCGCACCTTTGTTTGCAACTGAGGTCACCCAGTGGTGCCGCGCTTTGTGAGCGTCTCTGTGTAAAAGTCTCTGTGGAAGCGTCTGTGTGTAAAAGTGTTTGTGTGTAAAAGCGTCTGTGTGTAAAAGGGTCTGTGTGGAAAAGCGTCTGTGTGTAAAAGTGTCTGTATGTAAAAGTGTTTGCGTGTAAAAGCGTCCGTGTGTAAAAGCGTATGTGTGTAAAAGTGTTTGTGTGTAAAAACGTCTGTGTGTAAAAGGGTCTGTGTGGAAAAGCGTCTGTGTCTGTGTGCAAAAGCGTCTGTGTGTAAAAGCGTTTGTGTGTGAAAGTGTGTGTGCGTCTGTAAAAAGGCATCTGCATGTAAAAGCGTATGTGTGTAAAAGAGTCTGTGTATAAAAGCGTCTGTGTGTTAAAGTGTTTTCGTGTAAAAGTCTCTGTGTGGAAATGCGTCTGTGTGTGTGTGCATGAAAAACGTCTCTGTGTGAAAGCGTCTGTGTTTAAAAGTGTTTATGTGTAAAAGATTCTGTGTGTAAAAGCGTCTCTGTATAAAAGCGTCGCGTTTCTTCGCGTTCACGGAATGATGGTGCCGCGCCTTTTTCCGCAATGTGTGTGGGAATTACCATAATAAAATGAGATAGAACATGTCATTCGCAGACTCATGGCACTGAGCCTCCTGTGCACTTTTGTTGCTCACATTACATTTCTCCATGTTTTCTTTCTACCCCACCCCTTTCATTCTCTCTCTCTCTCTCTTGCTTTCTCTTTCTCTCTCTCTCTCTCTCTCTTTCTCTCTCTCTCTCTTTATCTCTGCCCCCTCTTTCTCTCTCTCTGGTTGCAAGACACATGTCATCTGATGCCCTTTACCAAATATTCTCTTCTTGATCAATCTTACTTTTTCACATCATATCTTTCCATAGCTCATATAAAATTCATCAACTATTCACCGACTATCTTTTACGACTACCATCCTCAGAGCTGCTTGAAAAACATCTTTTTCGCTCTCGGGCCAACCGTCGTCTAGTAGTCGCTGGTGGCGAGCATTCAGTGCAATGTGGCTTGACAGTCCACGACTTCAAACGCTACACAACATATTGCCTAAAGATATCGCATGTAGGTCCTCTCATGGCCCTGAAGTTCAAGCTTGTGTGGCCGATTTTCTGCTTTCCAAATGGCATTTTGGTGCCACACTTGACTTTAGCTTGTGCTTTGACACTATCGATGTGGAGATGTTGCGCGACGGACTTCTTGGAGGTTTTCCCAAAGATTTTCATAGCTGGGACCTAACGATGTGTAATCACTTGCTGAGCTGCGAACGTTGGGTTCATTTCAACAAGTATGTTGGTGACAAACTGTCTCCAAGGATTGGCATCCACAAGGAGATCCTGCTTCACCACTCTTTTTGACCCTTCTGCTTTGGCTAGGATACAACAGAGTTGAACAAAATCGACCACCTGGAAACTTGTTTCAATGCATTTGGATGGACGATAGGACAATCATTTGCGACAATCAGCACCTTTTGGACACCGCCATTTCGAGATGGTCTGAATTTGCCAAACATTTTCATCTTATGGATAATTTGAATAAGACTCAGACTGTTTTTCCGAAAGGCAACAGATCTATGGAGGTTCTTGGGGCTATCATCGGGAAGCCCAACAAGCGCACCTTCAATCAAACCACTTTGAATAAGGACCGTTTTGCCAGAGCCAACCACAATTCCAAAAGAATTGCATTGCTGCCAGACAAACAGCACAGGCTGAACGACCTGGCAACACTGACACGTCCTGCGATTGATAGCTGGATCTCCTTCTAAGACTGCCATGACTAGCTACGATAGGACACTTTGGAAATCGCTTGGCAATTTATCCTTTTCTCCTCCCTCCCTGCGGAGGATCATCTGTGGCGCACACCTTGAAGCGAAACCTGCTCTGTGGATAAGATTGACTAGATTACAGGCTTGTAGAAATCTTAGATTGCGTCAACTGGGACTCTTGGACGACACGAAGACTCATTTGGATCAAACTGTGGCTGAGTGCTTCACTTTCTATGGTTGGAATTTCAATCGCGCATGCCCATTGTGAGTCTTTCCTGGAAACTGACATTCTTGATTCCAAAAGCTGGAAGCATATTGCCCATCAAATGCGATGCTCTGTCCGTTGGCATGCTTGGACAGAATTTGGAATTTCAGGTCGACACGAGATCCAACATCTGCATCTTCCTGAGATGACCATTGAGCGCATTGAACAGGTGAGGAAATGGAGCTCAACCTGCTCTACTAGGAGAAGCTTTGTGATCGGAGCTGTCAAAAGCCCTTTAGCCTCTCATTACATCCATGGTGAAGATTTCATTTGCAATCAGTGCGGCGCTCGCAACCCAGATTGGGACCATGGGTGGACCTGCTTGCTTAGCAGGGACCCACCTAAGGATACTATGATGCGTCGTTTTCTTTGGGTTCAAAACCGAGATGACCAACTTCTTGCCCAACACTTCATTGATGCGGTGAGCAAGTTTTACGTGATGAACTAATTGGGAACCTTTGGCATTATTTCAGACTGCTCTGCTTTGGGATTGCTGTTCTGGCTGGTCAAGTCAAAAAGAGTACCAACTTCAAGATCAGTGGGCTTGAGCAGCGCCTCCACTTGGCGCCCACGGGCCCCTTTGGGGTGCAGAGGTTGCAAGGACAATTTGCACGTTCTCTTGTGAACCTGCTGAACATTGTTGTGTTTGCCATAACTTTCAAATTTGTGTACTTTATTCTGAATGCCTTGGTTGCAAAGGCGATTGACATTGGACAGAATGACATCCTTATTGAGGACAAGCGCGATGAGAACTTGATGTGGGCCACAAGCGGCGTTGCTTTGACCCTGGAGGATGTGGGGTTACACAATTTGAGAGGTGGCACATGGTGCAGGAAGACAAAGAACAAAAGGAATCGCATCAAAGCTCTTAGGAAAATAGCTTTTGCCCAACAAGCTCCAACATCATCCGATGAATCCTGCGCCAATCTTTCCCTATTGGAGCCTTCTTGGATCAAAGATGGAGAAAGTAATGGAGAAGATGAAGGAGAAACGTATGAAACGACCTTGACCTGCAACAACTGCAGAGCAGAACATCAGCTTGAGCCTAGTCAGATTTCTGACCTCACAAGTGGAAGATTGGATCCGAAAAACTTCTGCTGTGATTTATTTGGCCGTAGTTGCATCTCTGACGTTTCGTCTGATTCAGACTATGGCATTTTTGATGAAAGATCGTCTGAGGACGACAACAACTTTGCGACTGAGGGGGTCAGCAAAGACTTTCAGCAATTTATCCCAAAATACATCAAAACTTGGATCCAGGAAGCCAAAGAGTGCGACTGGGATGAGTCTATTTTTGTACAGTGGCTCAGAGATTTTGATGAGACAGAAGACAATTTGCACATAAATATGCGCATCACAGAAGATTCATGGCTGACAACTTCTGTGATTGACAAAACCGCTGAGTATATTGAAGCCGAGGAAAGCATCAGCATAGAGGACCTACTGAAACCTTGCGAGGGAGATGAGGAAGATGACAATTTCAATGAGGAGAATGCCAAGTTCTCAGAAAGTGAGGAGGTTGCAGGAAAAGAGGAAGGGATACTTTCTCACCCTGATGCGTCGGATGGGGTCGAGACTATCTCTTTTGAGACTATTGGAAGGGAGGAGACTGCAGAAGAGAAGCTTTCAATTATTTCCTTTGACAGTGAGACTGCCAAATGTTTGAGAAGGTTTTAGAGAAGAAGGACGAGGGGCAAGGTGCTCCTGACAAAAACATTGGAAGTGAGGAGATTGCGGCAGAGAAAGAGGAGATTGCAGAGAAGAAGGACGAGGGACATTGCGTCCCTAACAAGACTGAGGAAAGAATTGAAGCGGCCCTTTTTGGTGAGGCTGCCAAAGCATTTGAGGAGGTTGCAGAGAAGAAGGACGAGGGGCACCGTGTCCCTAACAAGATTGAGCAAAGAATCGAGGCGCCTGACAGCGAGGATAATGCCAAATCATTTGAGGAGGATGCAGAGAAGAAGGACGAGGGGCAGTGTGCTCCTGACAAAAACATTGGAAGTGAGGAGATTGCGGCAGAGAAAGAGGAGATTGCAGAGAAGAAGGACGAGGGACATTGCGTCCCTAACAAGACTGAGGAAAGAATTGAAGCGGCCCTTTTTGGTGAGGCTGCCAAAGCATTTGAGGAGGTTGCAGAGAAGAAGGACGAGGGGCACCGTGTCCCTAACAAGATTGAGCAAAGAATCGAGGCGCCTGACAGCGAGGATAATGCCAAATCATTTGAGGAGGATGCAGAGAAGAAGGACGAGGGGCAGTGTTGTGTCCCTTAACAAGACTGAGGAAAGAATTGAAGCGGCCCTTTTTGGTGAGGCTGCCAAAGCATTTGAGGAGGTTGCAGAGAGGAAGGATGAGGGACAAGTTGTCCCTTGGGAGACTGAGGAAAGAATTGAAGCGGCCCTTTTTGGTGAGGCTGCCAAAGCATTTGAGGAGGTTGCAGAGAGGAAGGATGAGGGACAAGTTGTCCCTTGGGAGACTGAGGAAAGAATTGAAGCGGCCCTTTTTGGTGAGGCTGCCAAAGCATTTGAGGAGGTTGCAGAGAAGAAGGACGAGGGGCAGTGTGCTCCTGACAAAAACATTGGAAGTGAGGAGATTGCGGCAGAGAAAGAGGAGATTGCAGAGAAGAAGGACGAGGGACATTGCGTCCCTAACAAGACTGAGGAAAGAATTGAAGCGGCCCTTTTTGGTGAGGCTGCCAAAGCATTTGAGGAGGTTGCAGAGAAGAAGGAAGAGGGGCACCGTGTCCCTAACAAGATAGAGCAAAGAATGGAAGCGGCCCTTTTTGGTGAGACTGCCAAAGCATTTGTGGAGATTGCAGAGAAGAAGGATGAGGGACAAGTTGTCCCTTGTAAGACTGAAGAAAGAATTGAAGCAGTTGATTTTGAGGCCGCCAAAGCACTTGAGGAGGCTGCAGAGAAGAAGGACGAGGGGCACTGTGTCCCTAACAAGATTGAGCAAAGAGTCGACGCGCCTGACAGCGAGGATAATGCCAAACCATTTGCAGAGAAGAAGGACGAGGGGCAAAGTGCTCCTGACAAAAGCATTAGAAGTGAGGAGATTGCGGCAGTGAAAGAGGAGATTGCAGAGAAGAAGGACGAGAGACATTGCGTCCCTAACAAGACTGAAGGAAGAATTGATGCGCTTGACAGTGAAAAGACCGCCAAATTGTCAGAGGAGGTTGCAGAGAAGAATGAGGAGGAGAATTTTGCGCCTGACAAAAGCATTGGAAGTGAGGAAACTGCTGTAAAGAAAGAAGAGATTGCGGAGAAGAAGGATGAGGGGCATGATGTCCCTTGTAAGACTGACGAAAGAATTGAAGCGGCCCTTTTTGGTGAGGCTGCCAAAGCATTTAAGGAGGTTGCAGAGAAGAAGGACGAGGGGCATTATGTCCCTAACAAGACTGAGCAAAGAATTGACGCGCCTGACAGCGAGGAGATTGCCAAATCATCTGAGGAAGTTGCTGAGAAGAAGGATGAAGGGCAATTTGGCCCAGGAAAGCTGGAGAGCCAGCCAAATCTTGAAGCAGAAGACATTATCGAGACCTTCTGTATCGACTATGGTTGCTCCCGCGATCATTTGCCTGATCTCAGAGGAGCTGGGAGCCTCGATGGAAACAAGGAAGAAGAATTTAGAGGAGGTGCTGGTGGATCAAATGCCACCAAAAAGAAGAGAGATATTGGCGACTGTCTGGACAAGATAGCCTCCCTTTTGAAAGACAAGAAGGTCGAAGATGCCAAGGAATTGGAGGAGTTAATCCAAGAAGCAAAAGGTCACCTTGGAGGCCAGAAACAGGGTGATCAAGGACAAAGTTTTTATGGCTTGTTTCGAAATCAAAACAGAGAAGATGGAAAAGGAGGAGGAAAAGGGAAATCTATATAAAACTAAGTCAAAAGGAAAGATCACGAAAGAAGACGAGTTGCCTCGTTTTGACCTTTCTCGCAGATTGCCGAAGGCACAACAAACCACATGGCAATCGTTGCACAAAGCGCTTGAAGAAGGAGAGATCCCCAGAGGAGAAATAGCTATTGTTAAGGATGTTCAACAGCTTAGGCAATTGCAAACTTTGGCTCACGACCTCAAGATCAACAAGTCCCTGCTTCTTGTCGCAAAGAAAGTTGGCAATGATGACATCCCGGATACTTGCCACAGCTTGTTATTGCCTTGGATGGGTAATCTTGCAATGATCGATGCCGTGGTTGGGAACCTCAACAAGCAGAAACCCAATTTGGAGCTTGAGAAAATTCAGAACTGCAAAATGGAAACTGCCAAGAGAGATGACTTGGTTTCACTGCGTTTGACGGCACCATGGAAATATATCTCTGAGAAGAACAAGCAGATCTTGCTTCAGAAGCCGGAGTTTTCTGCACGGCTACTCAATGACAGCTTGAAAGAAGCAAGGACCAATAGGTGGGAGAATTCCGAGTCACTTCTCACTGGCTTCTCCTGATCAGCAAGCATGAGATCAACAAGATGATGAACTGCTCTGGCAAGAATGGTATCTTTGTGACACGCTTGTCACAAGACATCACTACAAAACCTGCTGCGCTTTGGGTTACAAAATTGGAGGGAGAAAGTCATGAAGAATATCTACAGAGAACCCTGCAGGAAGCAAAAGGAGCTCCTTTGACCTGGCGAAGAGGAGACGGCAACGATCTTGGATATCATTGCAGTGAAAATGATATCACTGACAAATCCTGGGCTCTGTGGGGCATCCCTCCTTTGAATGGCCCGGGAATGGTCGAAGATTGGCTTGGACAACAGGGCTGGACTTTAAAAACAAGACCCCAGCCACCGCGAGGGAAAGGAAGTCCTTGGAAAATTTTTGGGCAATGCAGCGAGAAACAGAGCGCCTACGCTTGCCAGGTTGAGATTGATGACCGCATCAGGCGTTTGTCGATTGTCCCATGGAAGACAAGCCGCAAACCCAAAGAAGAAATCTTTCAGGTCAGTGGGCCAAGATGGTTTAGTAAGAATTTTCAATATGAGAGGATTGGTCCTACGCAAGTTTTGGAACCAACACAGATTGATGCCAACATGGAAGATGGCCAAACCGAAATTGAAGACAATCACAAGGTTATCTCACCGCCGAAGAAGAAGGTCAAACCTTCGAAATTGCGAGGGGGTGAACCTGGACCAGAAGGTTCGAATCTTCGTACCCTTGAGCTTGGGGGTACGGGGGATTGCGGTTGGCGCTCTATTGCACATCAGCTGGCTGCTATCAATTCCAAATCCAGCAACTTGGCGGACAATGTCATTTCCAAAATCGCGGTCCTGGGCAAAGCTTTACGGAGTCAAGCCTTATTTCACTTGTGCGAAGTCGACCGCGAGTGGCAGAAGTTTTGGGCACCAGATGATGCATGGACTCCATTGACAGAAGACGGACCACCAGCAAAGGACATCAAAAGCTTTGCGACAGATGTCTTGCACCGCGACAACCGATGGATCTGTCACTATTGCTTGATGGCAGTCGCAGCAGTCAAAAGGATCCGCATCATAGTCTGGCAATATAGAGGAGATGATCCTACACCATGGACCAAGATTGCGGTGATTTCTCCGAATGAGTACAAGAAAAGATTTCCAATAGTTCACCTTGCCAAAGACGGAGGCCACTACATGCCACTGATCTCCGACTCTATGCAAAAGCCTGACTACAACCTCCTTGAGACTGGTTCTGCATGGTCTGCAAAAGGAATCCAGAACAGCATCAAGACTGAGACCAAGCAAATTTTTCGAGCCGGAGGAGAAGAAGAAGAAATGGATGGAAGAAGTACTCATGAACCTTCCATCACTGGAAATGGCACCACGCATGGACTCGAAGGTGGACAAAATGGACCCAAAGGCCTTCATTTGCGCACCCTTGAACTTGGAGGTACAGGAGATTGCGGATGGCGATCCATTGCCTTCCAGCTGGCCGTTCTCAATTCAAAGCCTGGCACTTTGAACAAGAATGTCATGCCCATGATCACCAACTTGAGCAGAATCCTCAGGAGCCAAGCACTTCAATTTCTTTGTGAAATGGATCGAGATTGGCAAGAGCAATGGGTTCCTGACGAGACATGGACTGTTTTGACAGAAGATGGACAACCTGCCAAAGATTTGCATACTTTTACAACAGACACCTTGCACCGTCCTAATAGGTGGATTTGTCACTATGGTTTGCAAGCTGTCGCTACGATCAAGCAGGTGCATTTGGTGATTTGGCAATTTAATGATGACATTGAGGAGCCATGGACTAGGATCGCTACGATCTCTCCGAATGATGAGGAGAAACACTATCCATATGTTCATCTTGCAAAGGATGGAGGACACTACATGCCTCTGATCCCAGACACGATCCAGATCCCTGGCCAAGAGCTGCGACCAAATGGCAGAACCTGGAAATCCAAAGAAATTCAGCGCAATACGAGCATCAGAGGTGGAGGAACCAGTGATAAATTTGAACCTGATTTCAACGCTGTCTCTGGTTTCCAGGAGACCATTGATGATCTCCTGAAGCCACCTGACCCCTGGACCACGCCATCGAAAGCTGCTGGCACACCTTTAAGCCCCAAAACTGCAAAGACGTTTGACGCTATGGAATTTCTTCGAACTCCTAGGACTCCTGCATCTCCTATGATTTCTTTGAAAGAGATCGGAAAGAACATTTGTGAGCACAAAGCCTTGAAGACTCACCAGTGGGAATGCCCTTTCTGTCAATATCGATGCGCTATTACAGGTCCATGCAAGAGAACACAAGATATCAGGACACATCTTGACAAATTCCATGCCGTTGAGACCGCCAAGATCAAGAAGAGAAACATAGAAGATGGATCCTCAGCAACAGGTCGACACGGCCTTGGGATGGCTAACTTGTTGAAGCCTATCCCATTCCGGAAGATCTCAAAGAAAGATGCCAAAATTATGTGCCCCTTTTGCGGTCTTGGCACTGAGGTACAGCCCAACAATGCTGCGCTCAGGAGGAAAACTTTGAAGCATCACTTGAAAATTTGCGCCAAAGCTCCAAAAGGCTGCACACTGAAAATCTTCCGTGCGGAAAGAATGAAGAAAGAAGGAGGAGTTTGTTTTGGAGATGACAAGCAGCACAGAAACAAGATGATCAAGGGAATTTGGAAAAAGGCTGACAATCGAGCCCAAGAGCTTGGACATGTCCCCATGAGACTCATTGAAAGCAATGGCCAAGCATGTGACGTGATTTGTAAAAGATGTTGGAGAGTGGCGTCACACTCAAGGACATGGAACAAGAAATGTGAAGGAGAGCAAGTACAAGAGAGATCCAGAATCCTCCCTTCAGTCAAACTCTGGAAGAAGTTCTTCAAGAAGTTTGGCAAAGAAAACTCTTCCTCGACATGGAGCTCAATGCCAAGCAACAAGGAAAGATCCAAAGAGCACTACATGAAAGCGACAAACGAAATGCGATCCTGAAGGAGAGAAGAAAGAAGCATGGCAACAAGAAGATTTCCAAAAAGGAGCACAAAAGATTGAGAATTGAAGGTTTGAGAAGCAAAGCTATCAAAGAAGCCAAGAGTCTTGGCCATGCCCCTGTGCGCCTGGACTTTCGGCATTCTTGGCAATCTGATGGATACACAAATCTCATTTGTAGGAAATGTTGGAGAGTCAGCCAGCATACCTCCTATTGGCGAAGCAATTGCGTGGGTCATCACACTCCCACCAGGTCCATCCTTCCATCTAGGGCTTGGTGGAAAACATGCATTGAGAAAATTGGAAAGGCGAAGCTATACAAGAGTTTGCAGCTCAACACCGAAGAGAAAGAACTCATCGAGGAGAACATCAAGGAGTACACCAAGCGAAAGAAGGAGTACTCCAAAGCTAGCTGTTGAAAGCTCCCTTCCCCCCAGCGCCTCAGAGGGGGGGGAACTAACACTACTGAGGCTGATGTGACCTTGAAGGGGAACTAACACTACTGACCCTGAAGGGTGATGGATGCTTGAGAGGTGGCACTTCATGCAGGAAAACAAAGAATAAGAGGAATCGCATTAAGGCATTGAGGAAAATTGCCTTTGCCAACGCGTCAGCTTCTTCTGATGAATCCAGTGCAAATCTATCACTACTTGAACCATCATGGATCAAGGAAGACAGTGAGGAGGATGAGAAAGTGACGCGTCAGACCAAAAGTGAGGATGAGGGGGCATCTTTGACTTGCACAAAATGTGGAACAGAGCATCAGCTTGAGCCTGGCCAATTTTTGGGCCTAAAACGACAAGGACTTGAGGAGGAAACATTTTGCTGCGAAATGTTTGGTAGGAACTGCATTATCGATTCTTCATCTGAGTCCGACTTTGAGAATTTTGGGAAGTCTTCTTTCGAGGACATGAACTGTTTGGCGACTGAGGGGGTTGGCAAACAGTTTTTACGTTGCGTTCCAAGCTACATGGAGGATTGGATCCAGGAGGCCAAAGACAGCAACTTGGAAGAATCCGACTTTGTACAGTGGCTTAAAGATTTTGAGGATGACAACCTGCACATCCATTTACATATCAATGAGGACACTTGGCTCACCACATCAGCGATTGAAGACACGTTTGCAGAAGCGGAAGTTGCAGAAGGAGACATCAGCATTGAGGAGCTATTGAGGCCTTGTGACAGTGAGGATGGTGAGCATATTTCGAGGACATCAGATGTGGAAGATGAGGAAGCGCAACCTTCCTTTGCCCTAACCTACGTCAAAAAAGAGGAGGAGAACAATTTGATGAAAGATGAAGAACCTTTCCCTTGCGTGCATGAGGAGAAGGAGGATGTTGTCATTTTCAAAAACATGAAACAAAGTGAAGAGCCAGAGAAGAAGGATGGGGGTCCTTTTGACCCCAGCAAGAATGAGGAGGAAATCGAAAAGAAGAGGGATGACGAGTCATTCACTTGCGTGCGTGAGGAGAAAGACAATGTCGTCTTTGATGAAAGCATAAAACAAAGAGAGGAGCCAGAGCAGAAGGACGGGGGTCCTTTTGACCCCAGCAAGAATGAGCAGAGTATTGAAAAGAAGGAGGATGATATTTTTTGAAGAGGGATGAGGAATCCTTCACTTGCGTGCGTGAGGAGAAGGACAACATTTTATTTGATGAAAGCATGAAACAAAGAGAGGAGCCAGAGAAGAAGGACGGGGGTCCTTTTGATCCCAGCAAGAATGAGCATAGTATTGAAAAGAAGGAGAAAGATATTTTGAAGAGGGATGAGGGATCCTTCACCTGCGTGCGTGAGAAGGACAAAGCTGCCTTTGATGAAAACATGAAACAAAGAGAGGAGCCAGCGAAGAAGGACGGGGGTCCTTTTGACCCCAGCAAGAATGAGCAGAATATTGAAAAGAAGGAAGAAAAGAATTTGACGAGGGATGAGGGATCCTTCACTTGCGTGCGTGAGGAGAAGGACAATGTTGTCTTTGACGAAAGCATGAAACAAAGAGAGGAGCCAGAGAAGAAGGACGGGGGTCCTTTTGACCCCAGTAAGAATCAACAGAATATTGAAAAGAAAGAAGGAAAGAATTTGAAGAGGGATAAGGAATCCTTCACTTGCGTGCGTGAGAAGGACAAAGCTGTCCTTGATGAAAGAACAAAACAAAGAGATGAGCCAGCGAAGAAGGACGGGGGTCCTTTTGACCCAGCAAGAATGAGCAGAGTATTGGAAAGAAGGAAGAAGAGATTTTGAAGAGGGATGAGGGATCCTTCACTTGCGTGCGTGAGGAGAAGGACAAGGTCGTCTTTGATGAAAGCATGAAACAAAGAGAGGAGCCAGAGAAGAAGGATGGGGGTCCTTTTGACCCCAGTAAGAATGAGCAGAATATCGAAAAGAAGGAAGAAAAGATTTTGAAGAGGGATGAGGGATCCTTCACCTGCGAGCGTGAGGAGAAGATTGAAGGAGACGAGGAAGCAGAGGGCATCATCGAAACCTTTTGCAACATCCTTGGAACTCCTGGCCAGCATTTGCATGAGCTCAGAGGTGCAGGAAGTTCTATTGAAGAGGACAAGAAGGAGGAAATTAGAGGTGGAGCAGGTGGCTCTAACGCCACCAAAAAGAAGCGAGATATTGGAGATTGTTTGGACAAGATTGCATCCATGCTCAAAGACAAAGCAAGCGCTGAAGAAGCAAAAGAACTTGAGGAGCTCATTAAGGAGGCCAAGGGACACCTTGGCAATACGAAAGCGCAAGGTCAGAGTTTCTATGGGAAGTCTCAAGCTGTGAGCAACTCTGAGGGAAAAGGAGGTGGCAAAGGGAAATCAAAGTCAAAAGGGAAATCTAAAAGTGAAGATCTTCCCCGATTTGATCTTTCGAGAAGGTGGCCAAAAGCACTGCAAACCACATGGCAATCTTTATATAAGTCTTTGGAGGAAGGTGAAACCCCAAAAGGTGAGATTGCCATCGTTAAGGATGTTCAGCACCTTAGACAGCCTCAAACACTTGCGCATGACCTCAAGATCAAGAAAGTCGCTCCTGCTGGTTGCAAAACGTGTGGGCAATGAAGACATTCCGGAGACTTGTCAAAGCCTCCTCTTGCCTTGGTTGGGGAATCTTGCTTTGATCGATGCTGTGGTTGGGAACCTCAACAAGCAGAAGCCCAACCTTGAGAAGGAGAAGATACATGAATGCAAAATGGTGACTGCAAAGCGTGATGATTTGGTGTCCTTGCGTTTGACTGCGCCCTGGAAATACATCAGTGAAAAGAACCAGCAGATCTTAAAGCAGAAACCAGAGTACTCAGCGCATCTGGTCTGTGACGACTTGAAAGAAGCCCGAACCAACAAATGGGAAAGCTCAGACCCTTTGCTGACAGGATACCTCTTGATTGACAAGCGGGAGGTTGGAAAAATTATGAGTTGCTCTGGCAGAAATGGAATTTTTGTAACAAGATTGTCACAAGATATCGTTGTCAAGTGCTGCACTTTGGGTTACGAAGCTGGATGATGAAAATGACCAAGATTATTTGAGAAGAACAGCTGAGGAGGCCAAAGGAGCACCGCTGACCTGGAGACGTGGTGATGGCAACGACCTTGGCTATCACTGTAAGGAAGAGGACATCACAGATAAATCCTGGGCAGTTTGGGGTGTTCCTGCATTCAACGGCCCTGGCATGGTTGAAGAGTGGCTTGGACAACAAGGATGGACTTTGAAAACAAGGCCACAGCCACCCCGTAGCAGAGGCAGTCCCTGGAAAATCTATGGACTATGCAATGAAAAGCAGAGCGCTTATGCATATCAAGTTGAGATTGATGGCCAGATCAGACGCTTATCGATTGTGCCTTGGAAAAGCAGCCGCAAACTGAAGGAAGAAACTTTCCAAGTTAGTGGCCCACGATGGTTTAGTGAGCACTTCCAGTATGAGGAGGTTGGTCCTACGCAAGTCCTTGAACCTACTCAGATTGACATGGAGGATGCAGCTGATGATGGAAACAAAATTACCTCTCCGCCAAAGAAGAAAGTCAAGCCTTCAAAGCTCAGAGGTGGAGAACCTGGACCTGAAGGACTAAACTTGCGCACATTGGAGGATGGAGGAAATGGCGACTGTGGATGGCGTTCAATTGCCTTTCAGCTTGCCGCTATCAATTCCAAATCGAGCAACCTTGCTGACAGTGTCATGTCCAAGATTTCGATCCTTGGCAAAGCTCTCAGAAGCCAAGCATTATTCCACCTTTGCGAAGTTGATTTGGAATGGAAGAAACATTGGGTCCCAGATGACGCTTGGAATCATCTCACAGAAGATGGACCACCTGCACAGGACTTGGAAACCTTTGCGAAGGATACCCTTCACCGTGACAACAGATGGATTTGCCACTATGGCCTCATGGCTGTCTCTGCTGTCAAGAAGGTCCATCTTATCATGTGGCAATACAAAGGTGATGAAAAGGAACCATGGTCAAAGATTGCTGTGATTTCTCCAAGCGACGAAAAGAAGCACCTTCCTATCATCCATCTTGCAAAGGATGGTGGACACTATATGCCTTTGATTTCCGACACCATGCAGAAGCCTGATTACAGCCTCCTTGAGAACAGTGCTGCTTGGACCTCAAAGGGAATTCAGAGCAAGTCCCCAGGAGAAAAGAAAGACATTTTCAGAGCAGGTGGAAAAGAAGACATTGACAATGGCAACACAAGCAACAGAGGTGGAATAGATGGGCCCAAAGGCATGCATCTCCGCACTCTTGATTTAGGCGGAGTTGGAGATTGTGCTTTCAATGCCAGGCAGGGAAAGCTCATCAATTGCGTTTTGCCAAAGATTGATTGCCTCGCCAAGATCCTTAGAAGCCAAGCAATGCACTTTCTTTGTGAAGTTGATCAAGATTGGAAAGAAAGCTGGGCGCCGGAGGATACCTGGTCTTTCTTGACTGAAGATGGACCTCCAGCTATTGATCTGCATACCTTCATGACGGAGACCTTGCACAGAGAAAACAGATGGATTTGCCGCTTTGGCCTCTTCGCTGCAGCAGAAATCAAGAAGGTCAACCTGATCATTTGGCAATACAACAACAATGATGAAGAACCATGGACAAAAATTGCTGTTTTTACGCCCAAGGAGACGAAACAATTCCCGTGCATCCACCTCGCGAAAGTTGGAAGCGACTATATGCCATTGATCTCTGACGAGATTGTGATCCCAGGCAATGAGTTGCAGACTAATGGACGCAACTGGAGACCCAAAAACTGGCAAAGGAGCAGTGATTTTACTGCTGATGTTAGAGGAGGTGGAAGCACTGCACAATGTGACAAAAGCAACCGAAATGAGAACAGACTCCATGATGAGAGCATTGACGATTTGCTTAAGCCACCGACTCCGTGGTCCACCCCTGAGAAGCAAGACCGAGGCACTCCAAAAAGCGTGAAAACATCACTGTCTCTCAACATCAATGAAGTCCTACGAACTCCAAGGACGCCTGCTACACCTATATGAGCAATGCCAAGAAGATTGAGAACAGTGACTGCAACGACACTGACCTTCCCAAGGTTTGCCACTGGTCTTGCCCTTTCTGTCAGTTTCAGTGCTATGCAGAAGATTCTGGAAAGCGTTCACAAGTTATCCGGTCCCACCTGGACAAGCTCCATTCAATTGAGACTAGAAAGGCCAAAGAGAACATCAGAGAAGGATCCTCCACTTCTGGGCGACATGGTCTTGGCATTGAAAAGTTGCTGAGACCAATCCAGTTCCAGAAGATCACCAAAGAGAAAGCAAGGATCATTTGTCCGTATTGCAAACTTGGTGCAGATACCAATCCTGGCAATGCTGCGCTTAGAAAGAAAACTTGGAAACATCACTTGAAGTCATGCACAAAAGCGCCAAAAGACTGCACCCTCAAGATGCTCTATGCGGCAAGAATGAAGCAAGAAGGGGGAATTTGCCTTGGTGATGGCAAGTCACACAGAAGGAAGATGATCAATGGTATTTGGAAAAAAGCAGACGATAAAGCCCATGACCTTGGTCACTCACCTTTTAGGCTTTTGGATGAAAACCAACAAGCTTGCGATGTTATCTGTGTGAAATGTTGGAGAGTCGCCTCACATTCGAGAACATGGAGCACAACATGCGAAGGAGGAAAACTGCAAGACAGATCTCGAATCCTCCCATCAGTGAGGCTCTGGAAAAAGTTCATCAAAAAGTTTGGCCAAAAGTTATTTGAGGATTTGGAGCTCAACATGCAACAGCGAGAGAAGATTCAAACTGCGATCCAGAAAAGTGATCAGAGGAAATTGAGCTTGAAGAAAAGACAGAGAAGGCAGGGCTCCAAGAAAGTTTCCAAGAAGGAGCACAAAAGACTCAGGCTTGCTGGCTTGAGGAACAAAGCGTTGAAAAGTGCCAAAGATTGCGGCCACGACCCTGTCAGATTGGATTTCCAACGGCTTTGGCAGTCTGGTGGCTGTTCCAACCTTATCTGTAGGAAGTGCTGGAGAATCAGCCAACATACCAAGCAATGGCGAAGCAAATGCATTGGTCACCACAGAGCAGCAAGATCCATCCTCCCATCACGCGCTTGGTGGAAGAATTGCATTGAAAAGATTGGCAGCGAGAAGCTCTTCAAGATCATGCAGTTGAATAGCAGTGAGAAGAAGCTGATTAAAGAGCATATCCTGGAGTACACAAAAAGGATTAATAAAGAATACACCAGCAAGACCTGTTGAAAACAGGTTGCCCCCCACTGTCTGCGGGGGGGTGCAGTGTTGGATGAAAGTGTGAAACAAAAGGTATGGACAATCAACACGGGCGGCATGCCTGGCCTATGGCGACTCTTTTTTCTTTTGGAAGCTTCAAAGAAGCAACACCGACCTGCGGTGATTCATGCTCAGGAGATTCGCTGTGGTTTGGAAGAATGGAAAGCTACATTAGGAAGAATTTCAACCTTGGGCTACACTGCATATGCTTCCTCCAATGTCTCAAATGGGACTAAGTGCAAGTGAGTCCTCTCACTGGTTTCTAACCATGTTCAATCTAGGATGTGCGATGAGTTTTGCAACAAGCGTGGCTATGCGGCTATTGCTCTTCAGGTTCAGAATATCCTCATGGTTAACAGCTATTGCCCCCCTATGCCAGGGGAGATCCACCAACATGCGATAGAGTTTGAGGAGCTCCTCATTAAACTTGACTGGCAGGGACCCATTTTACTTTGCGGCGATTGGAATCAGGAACCACATGAATGCCTTGTGGCAACCCTTGCCACAATGTACGGATGCTCCACTGCTGATTCATTGGAGACCTCTTCAAGGTGGCAAGGACACCGGCTCATCGATTTCTTTATTTCGAACATTTCCCAGCTTTGTTTTCGAGCGTTGGGGGCCCAGATTTCTGACCACAAAATCATGGAAGCAACTGTGCAACTGGAGCTTGCCTCTTACAATGTCCAGCGTTTCAAGAAGGGCTCCAACTTTGAGAAACCACTTTGGCTCACTGGGAAAGATTGGACATCACTCATCCAACAAGCATTCGACATCGAGAAGGCCACCAATTGGCAGAGAGCTTGTAAGTTGGCTGATGATGATACTCCCATCCAAAGTCAAATTGATGATCAAGACCACAAACAAGAGATAGTCGATATCACTTGGAGGCTTTTAATGTCCAAAGCTTTGACCACCTTCCAGACCGCCTTCAAGCTTGCTATCCTTTGTATCCCTGACCATTTCGAAAACACATGGGAAATTAAAAGAGTTGAGAAGTTGGCCAACAAAATCCAAGCTACTCGACTTTCTGTTGAGAAGCACTCCTGGGATCAGCAATCTCCACAATTCCGTACGTCCATGGCGAGGAGGAAGCTTAGGAACAAGTTGAATCTAGCTCATGAACTCTCCATTCTCCTGCGGAAAGGCAACATCTCCCACCAGTCTTACAGCTTGATGCGGAAGCTCTATGGAAAACACAATGACAACATCGATGACATCAACCTTCAGATGGTTTTGAATGACATGCAAACTTGGGAAACGCAAATCATGAAACTTGAAAACGAAGACAAAGAACTTGCGTGTAGGAGATGGAGGAGGAAGATTGTTGCTGACACTACGTACCGAGCAAACTGGATCAACAAGAAGAAGATCAGCTATTATCCTCAGGTTCAGCACCAGGGCAGAACTTCCACATCGAAACCTACTGCGGTGGAACTCATCAAAGAGTTTGACATGAATCTCAAGAACAATGTCCTGATGAATGGTGATCAAAGAAGACAAACAGTCCGAGAAATAGCTCACCATCTTCACAACTATCGAGATAGAGTCCAAGGCAGAGCTCCCAATTTAAATGACCTCCAACATGCAATTTCGAAAGCCAAAGGAGGTCCAGGCCTTGACCAATGGAACCATTTTGAGATCAAGTTGCTTGCGAAGATACCAGAGTTTTTGAATGAAATTGGCCAGAACTTCAAGCTTTGGGCAGACCTTGGCATTACTCCTTCAATTTTGGCGGAGGTCAAGGCCACTTACATTCCGAAGGCTAGCAAGATCCCAAAGGGTGCACATAAAGGGCCTTAGACCAATTACGGTCTTCAGTATCTGGTGGAGGGCTTTCTCTGCTATGTGGATCATTTCCCCTTTGATAGATGCACTTCAAGCTCAAATGCCAAAGGATATAATCTGCAGACGAAGTAAGGGCCCCGAAGTTCAGGCCTGTGTGGCTGACGCTCTTCTTCAGATTTGGAGGTTTGGAGCGACTTTGGACTTCAGCCATTGCTTTGACACTGTGGATATCAAGATGCTGAGAGATGGAGTCAGAGATGGAATCCCTGCATTAGGGCCTTGGATCACGGTTGTCTGTGATCATTGGTTGAAATGCCACAAATGGATTCACTATGACAAACACGTTGGCGATATTCTAGAAAATCAAACTGGCATTCCCCAAGGAGATCCTGCGTCTCCGCTTGCTCTTTCCATTTTGCTTTGGGTAGGACATGCAAGAGTGCAAGAACACCATCAGCCTGGTTCTCTCCATCAATGCATATGGATGGACGACAGAACTATGATTTGCGACAACAAACAACTGCTTAGGGACTATGAATAGATGGAGGCAATTTGCTGATGATTTTCATTTACTGGAGAACGAAGCAAAGACACAAACAGTTGCTCCGGGGGATTCAAAATCAATGGAGGTTCTCGGAGCCCTGATTGGAAATCCAAACAAGAGTACATTCAACAAAGTTGCCCCAAATAGAGATCGTTTTGAGAAGGCCATTCATGTCTCAAAGCGAGTTGGTTTGCTACCAAACAAAAGAATCAGACTGAATGATTTAGTAAGCCTTGCACGACCAGCAATGAGTTATGGCTGGATTGCTGGACGACCTTCTAAGACTATTTGCATGGAATATAACACAGCGATTTGGAAAGCTTTCGGTAGCATCTCTTTCTCTCCACCTTCTCTGCGCAGATTAATAGGCGGTGCACATTTGGAAGCTGACCCAACACTTTGGATCAAGCACGTGAAACTTCTTGCGTGTAGGAACGATGAACTCACCAGACTTGGCCACCATCACTAAATCAACATGTCTTGGAAGGTTTTGAGCAACATGGTTGGACTACGCGCCGTGGCGCTTGGTGTCATGAACAATGTGGTCACTTTCTTGAACAAGACATTCTTCACAGGAAAGAATGGAAGAAAATTGCACATAAGCTACGTGACTCCATTAGATGGTCTGCTTGGGAGGAGTTTAAAGAATCAGGACGGCATGAAATAACTGGACTGGAACTTCCACGAATGACTATTGACAGGATCAACTGGACAAGGAAATGGGCATCCAGCTCCTCTTCACGAAGGAGCTTTGCGATGGGAGCAGTCAAGAGTCCAAAAATGGCCTCAATTGCACATGGATGTAGCTCGAAGTGCTTGAAATGCGACGAAATGAATCCAGACTGGGATCATGGCTGGACTTGCCTTCTTGAAGTCCCCATCCCATGCGATACTATGTTCAGGCGATTCCTTTGCGGAACAGATAGGTCTGAGCAACTCCTTGCTGATGCTTTCATTGAGAATGTGGAGAAGTTCTATACGATTCTTTAACTGGAAACCTTGGCATTCATCTGGGCACCTTCTCTGCGGGGTTGACTGCTTGGTAGGTGTCAATAGCAAAAGGCATGCCCAGATTTGATCTTTCGAGAAGATGGCCCAAGGCTTTGCAAACCACTTGGCAATCACTTAGCAAATCGCTTGAAGAAGGAGAGACACCGAAAGGAGAAATTGCTATCGTCAAGAGCGTGCAACATCTTCGACAGCTTCAAGCGCTTGCCCACGACCTCAAGATCAACAAGTCCTTGCTTTTGGTTGCGAAACGCATTGGCAGTGATCCCATCCCTGAGACTTGCCAAAGCCTTCTCCTTCCATGGATGGGGAACCTTGCGATGATCGATGCAATTGTTGGGAATTTGAACAAACAAAAACCCAACTTGGAGAAGGAGAAGATTCATGAATGCAAAATGGAGATGGCAAAGCGTGATGATTTGGCTTCTTTGCGTTTGACTGCGCCCTGGAAGTTCATTTGCGAGAAGAATAAGCAGATCCTTTTACAGGAACCAGAGTATTCTGTGTGTCTCCTTTGCGATGATTTGAAGGAAGCCAGAACAAACAAGTGGGAAAGTTCAGACTCTGTCTTGACGGGATATCTTTTGGTCAACAAGAACGAAGTTGGGAAGATCATTGGATGTTCTGGAAGAAACGGGATTTTTGTTACCCGACTGTCGCAGGATATCATTGTCAAACCCTCCGCACTTTGGGTTTCAAGACTTGAAGGCGAAAGTGACCAAACCTATTTACAAAGAACAACAGAAGAAGCAAAAGGCGCACCTTTGACCTGGAGAAGAGGCGACGGCAATGACCTTGGATATCATTGCAAGGAGGAGGACATTACGGATAAATCTTGGGCAGTCTGGGGCGTTCCAGCTTTCAACGGCCCTGGAATGGTCGAAGATTGGCTTGGGCAGCAAGGTTGGACTTTGAGAACAAGGCCACAGCCACCTCGCTCTAGAGGCAGCCCCTGGAAGATTTTTGGACAGCGCAGTGAAAAGCAAAGTGCCTATGCGTATCAAGTTGAGGTTGAGGGCAACATTCGGCGTCTGTCCATCGTGCCTTGGAAAAGCAGCCGCAGACCAAAAGAGGAGACATTTCAAGTTAGCGGCCCCAGATGGTTCAGCGAGCACTTTCAGTCTGACAAGGTTGGCCCTACGCAGGTCCTTGAACCAATTCAGATGGATGCGAACATGGACGAGGAAGAAGCTGATGGAGATAAGATTGTCTCTCCGCCAAAAAAGAGAGTCAAGCCGTCCAAACTGAGAGGTGGCGAACAAGGACCAGATGGACTTGATCTCAGAACCCTCGAGCTTGGGGGCACAGGTGATTGCGGATGGCGTTCAATTGCCTTCCAATTAGCTGCAATCAATTCAAAATCTAGCAATTTGGCCGAGAATGTGATGTCGAAAATTGCGGTACTTGGCAAAGCTCTCAGAAGCCAAGCCCTTTTTCATCTCTGTGAAGTTGATTTGGAATGGCAGAAGCATTGGGCTCCTGACGACGCTTGGACACCACTCATTGAGGACGGGCCACCAGCAAAAGATTTGAAAACATTTGCAACTGAGACCCTGCACCGCGACAACAGATGGATCTGCCATTATGGCCTCATGGCAGTCTTGGCGGTCAAAAAAGTCCACATCATTATCTGGCAACACAAAGGTGATGAAAAGGAACCATGGTCAAAGATTGCTGTGATTTCACCAAATGACGAGAAGAAGAAATTGCCCATTATCCACCTTGCCAAAGATGGTGGACATTACATGCCTCTGATTTCTGACACCATGCAGAAGCCCGATTACAGCCTCTTGGAAAACAGCACTACTTGGTCTTCAAAGGGAATCCAAGGCAAATCTTCAGGCGAGAAGAAACAGATTTTCAGAGCTGGAGGAGGAGAAAGCAACAAGGGTGGAATCAATGGCCCTACCGGCATGAAACTACGCACATTGGAATTGGGAGGAACTGGAGACTGTGGATGGAGATCAATTGCCTTCTTGATCGCTGCCATCAATGTGAATCATGACAAACTTGTCAACAGCGTCTTGCCCAAGATCGAAAGTCTTGCAAACATTTTGAAAGGCCAGGCGCTTCATTTTCTTTGCGAAATTGATCACGATTGGAAGCAGAACTGGATGCCGGAGGATACCTGGACTGCTTTGACGGAAGATGGACCTCCAGCACAAAATTTGCAGGATTTCATCAATGAGACTTTGCATAGGGAAAACAGATGGATTTGCCGCTATGGCTTCATGGCAATTTGCGAGACCAAGAAGGTGAACCTGGTTATTTGGCAGTACCGGGGCAATGACAGAGAGTCTTGGACAAAAATTGCAACCTTTTCACCAAAGGAGACGAAGCAGTTCCCAACTATCCACCTTGCGAAAGTTGGAACCCATCTCATGCCGCTCATCCCTGATGAACTTCATGTTCCTGGCAATGATCTGCAAAGGAATGGAAGAACTTGGAAGCCGAGAAGACAGCAGAACATGAACAAGATTGCTGACTTCAGAGGAGGAGGGAACTTTGAGCAAAGGTCTACGATTGGCGATGTCGGTAATGAAATTTCTGAGGAAAACATTGAGGACGTGCTCAAATCACCAGATCCCTGGACCACTCCAAAGAAGAAAAGCTTCTACACTCCTGAAAGTGTGAAAACTATGCAATCCTTCAACATTCGGGATGCACTGCGTACGCCGGAAACACCTGCAACACCATGCAGCAATATGAACAAGACAGAGAACAAGAACAACTATGGTCTCAGTCTTTCGAAAGTGTGCCATTGGGCTTGCCCATTCTGTCAATGTCAGTGCTTCATTTCAAACCCTGCGAAAAGAACCCAGGACATCAGAACTCATCTTGACAAATTCCACGCAAGAGAGACGAAGAAAACAAAAGAGAGGAATATCGAGAAAGGCATTTCTGCATCTGGACGACATGGATTGGGCATTGCCGTCCTACTCGAACCTTTGCAACTTCGAAAGATGCCAAAGCAGAAGGCCAAGATCATTTGTCCTTTTTGCAAATTTGGGGCAGATGTCAACCCTGGCAGTGCAGCGCTTCGAAAGAAAACCTGGAAGCACCACTTGAAGTCTTGCACAAAAGCGCCAAAAGACTGCAACCTGAGGGTGCTCTACGCTGCGAGGATGAAACAAGAAGGTGGGATCTGCCTCGGCAATGGAGAAGCTCACCGGAAGAAGATGATCCAAGGTATTTGGAGGAGAGCTGACAACAAGGCAATTGGGCTTGGTCACTCTCCCCACCGACTCATGAACAGCAATGGACAAGCTTGTGATGTGATTTGCAAGAAATGCTGGAGAGTTGCGTCTCATTCGAAAACCTGGAACATTGCCTGCGGGGGGGAAAAGATGCAAGACAGACCAAGAACTCTTCCTTCTGTCAGGCTTTGGAAGAAGTTCATCAAGAAGTATGGCAAAGCAAAACTCTTCACTGACTTGGAGCTCAACACACATCAGCAGGAGAAGATCCAAGATCATGCACAAGAAGTTGAGGCTGGAAGGTTTGAGGAGCAAGGCAATCAAGAGTGCAAAAGTGGACACGAACCAGTGCGGCTTAGCTTCCAGCGTGCTTGGCAGGCACCAACCTGATCTGCAAGAAGTGTTGGAGAGTCAGCCAACATACAAAACAATGGAGAGACAATTGCGTTGGCCATCATAGATCAGTCAGATCTATCCTCCCTTCAAGGTCGTGGTGGAAAAATTGCGTTGAGAAGATTGGCAAGGAGAAATTGTTCAAAATCATGCAGCTCAACAAGACAGAGAAGAAGATTGTCAATGACAACATCGCTGAGTACGTCAAAAGAAGGAAACAGTATGCCAAAAGCTGTTGGGGGCACTGAATCTGTTGCAAAGGAAAGACAGAAAGTTTGGACAATCAACACGGGCGGCATGCCCGGCTTTTGGCGGCTCCTTTTTCTTTTGGAAGCTACAAAGAAGCAGCTCAGACCCTTTGTAGTTCATGCACAAGAGATTTGCTGCAGCCTTGAAGAGTGGAAAGCAACTTCAGGTAGAATTTCAACCCTTGGATATACTGCATATGCGTCTTCGACGGTTTTGCGTGGGGCCAAATGCAATGGAGTCCTAACAATGGTCTCGAATCATGTTCAATCACAGATGTGTGATGAATACTGCAACAAACGTGGCTATGCTGCAATTGCACTTAAAGTTCAAGATTTGCTCATGATCAACAGCTATTGCCCACCAACAGTTAGCGAGTTGCACCAGCATGCGATTGAGTTTGAGGAGATGCTCATTAGATTGGATTGGCAGGGTCCCATGTTATTTTGCGGTGACTGGAATCAGGAGCCATCTGATTGTTTGGTAGCCACTTTAGCTGTCATGTATGGTTGCTCCATTGCAGATTCTGACGAAAATTCTTCGCGCTGGAAAGGGCACCGGCTCATCGATTTCTTTATTTCGAATATTCCTCATTTGCGCTTCCGAGCACTTGATGCCAAGATCTCTGACCACAAGATTATGGAGACCACTGTCAAGCTGGAGTGCTGCTCCTACAATGTCCATCGTTTCAAGAAGGGTTTCAATTTTGAGAAGCCTCTCTGGCTCAATACCAAAGGATGGGAAGACCTTGTCCATCAGGCGTACAACATTGAGAAGGCCACCAATTGGCAACATGCTTGCAAATTAACTGATGACGACACCTCCATCCCGAGCCAAGTTGATGATTCTGATCAAGATCAGGAGATTGTAGACTTCACTTGGAAACTCACTATGTCAAAAGTTTTGACCACCTTTCAAACTGCTTACAAGTTGGCCATTCTTTGCATTCCGGAGAATTTTGACAATAAGTGGGAGATCATGAGGATTGAGAAGCTGGCGAATAAGGTACAATCTTCTAGGCTCTCTGTTGAGAAGTTTTCCTGGGATCAGCATTCACCCCAATTTCGAACATCTATGGCAAGGAGAAGGCTACGAAACAAGCTTAATTTGGCTCAGGAACTTGCAATCCTATTGCGAAAGGGGAAACATTCTCATGTTTCCTTTAGCATGATGCGCAAGCTATGCGGCAGAGACTTCATGGACTTTGACACTATCACACTGCCGAAAGTTTGTGATGATATACAAGAATGGGAAAAACACATCTTGAAGTTGGAGAACGAAGACAAAGAAATTGCGTTTAGGAGATGGAGGAGGAGAATAGTCTCTGACACAACCTACAGGGCAAATTGGATCAACAAAAAGAAGATCAGTTATTATCCTCAGGTGCAGCACCAAGACAAGACTTCCACCTCGAAACCTACTGCGGTAGACCTCATCCGGGAATTTGACATGAATCTCAAGCGTAGAGTTTGGATGAATGAAGACCAGAGACGTCAAAGAGTCAGGGAAATTGCTCACCATCTTCACAACTTTCAAGGCAATGTTCAAGGCAGAGCTCCCAACCTGAAAGACCTTCAACAAGCGATTTCAAAAGCCAAAGGTGGTCCTGGCCTCGACCAATGGAACTACTATGAGACCAAGACCCTTGCGAAGATCCCTGAGTTTTTGAGAGAAATTGGCCAAAACTTTAAACTCTGGATTGACCTTGGCATTACTCCTTCAATCCTTGCGGAGGTCAAGGTGACTTATATCCCCAAGGCGAACAAGATCTCTAAAGGCACAGTCAACATCAAAGGTCTAAGGCCAATCACTGTCTTCAGCATATGGTGGAGAACCTTTTCAGCGATGTGGATCATGTCACCTTTGATCGATGCGCTGCAAGCACAAATGCCGAAGGACATCATTTGCAGGCGAGGCAAAGGACCTGAAGTTCAGGCCTGTGTGGCTGACGCTCTACTGCAGCTATGGCAGCATGGAGCGACATTGGACTTTAGTCATTGCTTTGACACAGTGGACATCAAAATGCTGAGAGACGGTGTCAGGATTGGTATTCCCATTTTGAGCCCTTGGATCACGGTTGTCTGTGATCATTGGTTGAAATGCCACAAATGGATTCACTATGACAAACACGTTGGCGATATTCTAGAAAATCAAACTGGCATTCCCCAAGGAGATCCTGCGTCTCCACTTGCGCTTTCTCTTTTGCTATGGGTAGGCCATGCACGTGTACAAGAACACCATCAGCTTGGTCGACTCCATCAATGCATTTGGATGGATGATAGAACTATGATTTGTAACAATAAGCAACTGCTCAGAGATTCAATGGAACGTTGGGGACGCTTTGCTGAAGATTTTCATTTGCTGGAAAATGAGACAAAGACCCAGACTGTTGCTCCTGGCGAAGCAAAAGCTATGGAAGTTCTTGGTGCTTTGATTGGACAACCCAACAGGAGAACATTCAACAAAGTTAGCCCAAACAAAGAGCGTTTTGAGAAGGCTATCCATGTCTCTAGAAGAGTTGGTTTGCTGCCAAACAAGAAGATCAGAATGAATGATTTGGCTACCCTTGCACGTCCAACCATGAGTTATGGGTGGATTGCTGGTCGGCCTTCCAAAGGCATTTGCTCTGAGTACAACACTTAGCTTTGGAAAACCCGGCCATACCACATTTTCTCCACCTTCTTTGCGCAGATTGATCAGCGGTGCACATCTAGAAGCTGATCCAGTTTTGTGGATCAAACAAGTCAGGCTCTTGTCTAACAGGAATGCTGAGCTTACAAGACTGGGACATAGTTTGGATCAGTTTGAGACTGCACTCGGTCGCAACGTTTTAGAAGGTTTTGAACAACATGGATGGACAAAACGCCGTGGAACTTGGCGCCACGAACACTGTGGCCATTTCCTTGAGAGTGACATCTTGCACCGTAAAGAATGGAAGAAGATTGCACACAAATTGCGTGACTCCGTTAGATGGCCAGCTTGGGAGGAATTCAAAGTATCAGGACGGCATGAAATAGCTGGCTTACAACTTCCACAGATGACTATTGAAAGGATCAACATGACTAGGAAGTGGGCATCTACAAAACCTTCACGCTGTTGCTTTGCTATGGGCGCTGTGAAGAGTCCAAAGATGGCCGCTTTGGCGCATGGCTGTACATCCAAGTGCTTGAAATGTGAGACAACCGATCCTGACTGGGATCACGGATGGACTTGCTTGCTGCAGGTCCCTGTCCCATGCGACACCATGCTCAGAAGGTTCCTTTGGGGGACAAACAAATCTGAGCAACTTCTTGCTGATTCTTTCATTGCGCATGTGGAGGAGTTCTACATGATACTTTAGAGGAAATCTTGGCATTCATCTGGGCATCATTTCTGTGGGAATGACTGCTTGGTAGGTGTCAACGGCAAAAGGCATACCAACTTCAAGATCATCACTTTGGATCACATGAAGAAGATGAAAAACAACGCCATTGTGTGCAACATCGGCAACCAGGGCCGTTTCTGGGTCTTCGACCCGGGGCTCAACCACAGGCACCCCCACATGGTGGTTGCGGGCTCACATTGCCCTTTGGTCAGAGCGAAGTTCTGTGGCACACATGCTGACTTCAGGCCGAGGTACATCACCCTCGCGACGACCCCGTCGCAGGAAACATGCCACGACAACACCACTGGGGTCCGGATTGGTGAGGCAAGCCATCCCGGACCCGCTGCAGCCAAAGCCACGGCACGACGGCGACAGCAGAAACAGCAGCAGAACAACCTGGGACAGATCATCAACCTTCTGCTCCCGCTACTCACACAACTCCTGCAAGTTTTGGATACAGGCAGAGCGACAGACTCTTCATCGACACCCAGCCTCACTACGGTGCTGGGAACCCTCTTGGGACACAACAATGCACAGAGCCAGGACACACCTGGCAAACCAGCATCGCACAGACCCCGCAAACGTCGGGGGACCATCTACCAGGAAACCAGGCAACACACCGGCGGACCAACCACCACATCCACTGCGGCCCCTAAGGGGGGTCAACCAGTACAACAGTACAGCCAGCCGCAGCAGCACGGCGAATCCAGCTCAACGACCAGGAATGGCCATCATTCAAGGACGGCAAAGGTAAGACCGCCCCTGGCCAACAGAAAGGCAAAGGGAGCACACCAGGCCCACAGGGCACACACGGCCCACACAACCCACCAGCAGCACAACCAGACGGCAGCAAGCCCGAGGAGTGGACCACCATCACTCGTCGGCGACCAAACCTTGACGCGTGGGCCCTCCGACCCAAAGACTGGAGCGACCCCACTCTCCACTACGACACATTGGCAACCGCTCTACAGAAGCACTCTGGGGACCAACCCTTTCGAGCAGTCATTCACTGCAGCGACCATGAACAAGGACAAGCAGCAGCAGCCATGCTCGCAAACATCAAGCAACGAGCTGTCTGGATCCTTTGGCGACAAGCAGACGGCACAACAAGCATCCCTGGGCAATGCGGCAACAAGCCGTTACTACAAAAAGTGGCCAGCATCAAGATTGTTGATGATCCACTTGGCAGCCCTCACCTACTACGCTGCACGCCCAAGGCCATCCAGACCACAACCACACACACGGAGATTCTCCGCATCACCTTTGACGAGCAATACATTAGCAAGAAACTGCAGACCACAGCGCGAGAGCGCCCCCGCAAAGCACTTGGCGATTGGGCGTCCACATTGCCAGCCCACATCGCCAACTCCATCCACGACACATGGGGATGGAAGCAAGAACACACTGGCCCCAACCGAGCGATCACAGGGCTCATCCGGGTGCAAGGCACCTTCGGCAGCAAGGATGCCCCTGATTACATTCTCGGCCGCAGCGGCCAACAAGGCATCTTTACAGCACCCATTCACTGGCACAACCCCCTCCCCAACATCAAAGTTGAAGACACACATGAAGACTACATCCAACGACTCCTCGAGCGGGGTCACCAATGGGGCCTTGCACGGGGCCCACGCGGATTGGGGGCACGCATCGAAGCAGAGGCCTCCACCCAGCACACTCGCACATGGCAACTTGATCGCACACCCCGGGAATGGACACAACATACCGTCCAAGAACTCCTTCAAGCCAACCCAGCCTTTGAGCACACACACATTATCAAGAAGCAAGTCAGAGGCCCCACTGCCACATGGTGGTTCCAAGCCACCACCCAAAAGGAACTTGACTTGCACCCCATCTTCGCCACACTTGACAACAAAAATCTTGAACTCTGGGCACGGCTCGCCCCACCTACCAGACGCACTGGGTCCACAAAGGCCTGGCCAATCAAAGACCCATCAGTCCTCCAATGGACGCATGATCGCACAAGCTTGTCCATCGGCACTGGTGCCACTAAAATGGAGGAAGCTCAGCCACAGAATGGCAATCGCAGCCCCCGCGGCCAACCACAAAAGCGACAATGCATCCCCATCCGTGATATTCCAAAAGGCTTCCTAAAGGAGGAGGTGCCTGGGGACCTGGCTTGCCTGTTCCATTGTCTCGGCAAAGCATTCTCCACACCAAAAAACGAGATCTTGGCCATTCAAGCACGGGCCGAGGTGGTGGCCCACCTCAACAAGCACAAGGAAACCTACGAACCCCTTTGAGACGGGCTCCAACCCGACAACAGCAAAGGCACCACATTCACAGCATACTTGGAGGAGATGCAAAAACCGACCACCTGGGGCGGCTGGCTGGAACTCACGGCCGCCGCCAGGCATTGGAACACCAGAATCATCATCGTCCCCGAGACCCTGGCAGACGACGTCATGGTCTTCCACGACAGCCGCCGAGCAGAGCACACCACCATCCTTTGGTACACCGGCAAACACTACGACCTCCTCATCCCCACCAACGGCATCCCGGACCATATCCTACAACAGGCCAAGCCACAACGGGGACTCCGAGGCGGAGCCAACTCTACACACACATGCTGGACAAGCAAGCCATCACATGCAGGCCACACAGTCTTCACCAGCGACAGCAGTCGCGGCACACCTGCAGCTACCACCACTTCACAGCCACCCACTGCAGCAAACCACGGGCCACAGCACCCACAGCAGCAGCCGTCGCACCCACGACGGCGACAACCACCACCACAACGCCAACACATGGCACGAGGGTGGCGCGCACAACTGCGCCACCCACACACACACAACACACACGAGGGCCACACCATTCCAGGTTCGGGGACCACAACCGCCTCGTCTGGAAATGTCCCTTGTGCCCCTATGAAACAGCACATGCCATCACAGAGCAAACCAGCAAAGCACACAGAGCCAGCCTACTACGTGCCATTTGGTCCCGCAAGAGCAATCACATTGCCCACTGCCACCCAGACCAGCGTCAGCAGCTCACACACGCGAACGGGTCTGACAACAAGCAACCCGTCATCGCACGCCTTGCCAAACAACAACCTGGCTGGCATTGCAACAAATGCACGGCAGGCATCCCACAAGCCCAGCTCTCCCAACTGTCCTACAAGCGACTTCGACAGGCACAATGGGAACACGCCCGGGACAAGCATGGCGTCCCTGACAGAGCCACATGGGCAAAGCAACAGCACAGCCGCAGCAACAAAACCCTGGCAAACCGCAACAAACACGTCACCCGGCGACGAGCAGCAGGATTGGCAGCCACACTAGTCCAAGTCAACACCAACCCTGGCGGACACCAACTGCACAGCTTCTTCTTCCCCTTCTGGAGCCACACCCGCAACACCCACACCACTTGCAGAGCATGGGTGTGCCAGCGATGTGGCCAGCAGGCCCTCAACAAGCGCAAAGCTCTCCACACACTCACAAACAAGCGGTGCGCCGGCCACATGCCAGCCAACGGCGTCCAGCGACGTCGCAAAGTCATCCAACGCCTCCGCAAGCTCGCGCGGGCTCCGCCCCGTGACAGTAGGCACCCGGCAACAACACTGCGGCATCTCTACAGCATGGCGGCAGCAACCCTCGAGGACAACCTGCAGCACCTGCAGCACACCGGCAATCAACGCCAATGACAGCCCCACAGCAGCAACACACAATCAAACTTGGGACGCTCAATGTCCAGCACCTTGGCCACACATGGGAGGAAGTCATCCACCTTGCCCACACGCACCACATCGACTGCCTGGCCATCCAGGAAGCCACCCTACACAACACAAGCATTTGCGGCTACACAAAGGCAGCACAAGCACATGGCTACACACTGCATTGCAGCAACATCAACGACAACCATGCAGCAACGGCCATACTTACCCGCATACCGTGCACCAAATGGGAACCTCCCCACACTCTACCTTTCGAGGTCCCTGATCCCAACCGGACACAATTCATCCAACTCCACCGGCACGGACAACGCCCTCTGTTCCTGGCCAACATCTATGCACACCAGTCCAACCACCAACAGCGGGATCAACTTATCCACAACACAACACAACACAGCTTCTACGGCACATCGGTGAGGACTTCATCGTCATGGGCGACTTCAACACCACTTGCGACGAGGGCGCCACGGCCAACCTCGTTGCCAATGGCATCGCGCATGACGCCAATGGGTTCTTCACCGACTGGCAACCCACTCGCCACCCAGGCCAACGATGCATTGACTACGCTCTGGTGAGCCCACGTGTCCACCCACAAACCAAACAGCAACACCCTGGCCCCAGGGACCATGACTTGATCACTTACACATTCCCAGTCGGCCCGTCACCACCCGGTTATCGCCGACCACAGCTACGAGGCATCAACCATGAGCATACCATCACACCTCAACAATTCCAGGACCGGTGGAACCAACAACAGTTCCAACAACACCTGGACAACCACGACACCACCGCAGCGTGGACCATGCTCAGTGACGTCGCTGAAGACCTCCTGAGCGCAGACAACAGCCATGGCCTACGCCGATCCACACTCTGGCAACCCATACAACACACACAGCCAGCCAAACATACTTTGTCTAAGCAAACTTCAAGCAACGGCGTCTTCTACGTACATTGCGCACAGCGCGGGAGCTGCAGCGTCACCCACGCTCAGACACACAGGCGGCGCTGCAACGGCGTATACTCAGCCTCCAGCACCTCTACCCAAACCTTACCTACAACACGTTGGATGAACTCATCCACACTTTGGAAGCACACATCCACGAGGAGGCTGAACAACACACAAGCAGTCGCATCCAGCGATGGATGACCGACATGCACGACAACCCAAGCAAACAGAGGCATTGGGTGCGTCAACCGGCCGCGCCCGCCATCACCCCTCCAGCTACCAGCCATACCCAGCATGCCATCCATCCACAACAACATTTGGAAGAGCAGACTTCCATCTGGATGAACATATGGAATCGCCCACACCCTGGTGATCCCGCCGGCACACTCCACACGCCTTGGTTGCAGGCTAAGCAACAACACACACAACTACTGCAGTCATGGCTCCCACCAACCACCCACACAAGTCTTACGCTCCACATCACCACCAAACAACTCCTGCAAGCAGCTCGACGCAGCCGCGGCAAGGCGGTCGGGGGAGACGGTTGGCAGTCTGAACACTTCCTAGCCCTCCCCCTGTCTGGTGGGACTGTTTTAGAGACTTGTGGCACGCCACCCTGCAAACAGCCAGCATACCCCCGGTGCGGGCAATGGCCCTCTGGACACAAAACTGGGCGGCTCCTGAACTGTGCGGTGGTCTACCCGGTCGAGATGGTATTGCGTTACATGTTCGTCTCTTCCACGACCTCATGGAGCACCACGACGACGATTACATCCTCTTGTCCCAGGACCTCAGCAAGGCCTTTGATACAGTTCACATCATGCAAGCGCTCACCGCACTTTCACACTACGGAGCTCCCGACCCCCTTTGTCAGACCATTTTGGCTTTCTATCGAGGATGTCGTCGTCTTTTCCTCTACAACGGAGACATGACTCCAAAATGGTACACCACAACCCACGGCATTTTACAAGGGTGCCCGTTCAGCCCACTGCTCTTGGCCACTCTCATGAACATTTGGCATCACGGCATGCACACAGTAGCAGTACCAGCCAGCACCCTTCACACGGGTATTTATGTTGATGACAGAAACATCTGGATGCATGGCCCACGAGCACGTGAGCTTCTACCCCGGGTTATTGCCCAATCCAGAATCATTGACGCTACCCTTGGATTCCATGAAAACACGTCCAAGACCCAACTTGCCACTGCAGACACACGTCTCCTTCCGATCCTGGATGCCCTCACCCGTGACAACTTCCCACCAGGTGGCACCACCAGCAAAGTTTTGGGACTGGTCTACAACCTTCACAGCACAGAGGTCACTACACCCACTGAAGCGGTGGACAAGTTCATTCACCGGGCCAAACGCATCCAACAAGCCACTCGGTTTTTCCACCACCGACGAAGACTGCTTCGGAGCACGGCTATACCTTGCATCACTTGGGCAGGACCACTTGCTTTCCTCACACCAATACAACAACGGCAGGTCCGCCTTCATGCCATTCATGCTCTCCAAGGCTGGATCCCACAGACAGCCTCTCGACACAACATTTGGACAGCAAAACTCCACCCACATGACGACCCGGCATACTGCTTACTCGAAGCCAACTTGAGACTACCTATTTGGTACAGCCGGTTGCAAATCACCACCCATCCTTGGCTACACCACATTCGGCAATGGCTTCAACAACCACAACACCTACAACACATCCCGGCATTGCGCAACACACTCCACACACTACAGTGGAGTTGGCATCAGCACAACCACACACTATGCAAAACTGATGTGAGCGGGCGCAGCCGCACACTCCGTCTCGGTTGGGACGGCAATATACCACTACAACAATGGCTACAACACCATTGGACCTACAGACTCTTCCGGGCAGAAGAACGAGTGTGGGCAACACGCCGACGCAATGATCCGAGGGTGGCATCAGGTTTGTCCCTCCCTACCCCACCAGCCAACCATTTGCCAAACATGACAGCACACAAGACAGCAGCACAACTGCCATACAATCCAACCAACACACCGGAACGACAAGTCTATATGGCAACAGGAACTTCGACTTGGCATACTGGCAAGAGACACAATATTGCTCCCCCGCCGTGTCTTTGTCACTTGCAGGCACCAAGCATGCCCCACTTGCTGTGGAAATGCACGGCACTGCAAGCACAATGCCGAAACATGGCACCCAGACCCCCTCAGAACACAAGCGAGGAGCGACTTCTGGCAGCAGTCACACCACCAGACCCCAGACCACTTCAGCCCACCAATCAAGCAATCCAAGCACCACATGAATTGCAATCTCTTCTTCAACAACAGGTCCACCAGGCAGTTGGACCTGGTCAACCTTTAGTGATTGCCACTGATGGAGGAGCTAAGCATGGCATCGCAACCTGGGCAGTTGCAGTCGATGCTGGTACTTGTGCCCGGCCTCTACATGGAGAGGACCACACGGTAATGATGGCGGAACTCACCGCCATTTGGTGTGTCATCATCACCCTCATACACATTGCAGAACAACCACGATTTCATGGCGATCTTCAGGTGATTTTAGCAGTGGACTCACAATCCGCAATTGACTTCTTGACCAGAATATCTGTTCCCACACAACACTTTCATTTGTGGCATGGTTTTCAACGACATCGGAGTCGGGCATTGGAACGTGGTCTACGTATCGTGTTTCAGTGGACCCCGGCTCACAACAAACATCCTGAATGGCAACCAGCACATGGTTGCCCCAAAAACTTGCGACACTTGAATCATCACGCAGACAGTGCCGCTAGTGCTATGTTGCAGAGGGAGCTTGCTTGCCTTCAACCTTGGCTTGATGATGTGACTCGAGCCTCTCATTGGTCGTCAGCTGCGCTTCAATGGGCAGCCTGTGTGGCTGCGATTTGGGATGGGCATTGTGCCACTTTGGCCAATCTACGCCCCCGTTAGTTTCACCTTGTGATCCACTGATTCTAGGTGTCCGTCAGCCTGTTTCAGTTCAATTTCATCATCATCATCATCATCATCATCATCATTGTGTGCAACATCGGCCACTTTGACAACGAGATTGCCATGGAGGACTTGGAGACTTTCCCTGGCATCAAGGTTGAGAACATCAAGCCACAGGTGGACCGCTTTGTGTTCCCTGATGGCCACGGTGTGATTGTCTTGGCATCTGGCCGACTGGTGAACCTTGGCTGCGCCACCGGCCATCCATCTTTCGTGATGTCCTGCTCCTTCACCAACCAGGTGTTGGCTCAGCTGGATATCTTGGAGAACTGCACCAAGAACAAGAAGTACAAGAACGATGTGTACCTGCTGCCCAAGCAGTTGGATGAGAAGGTGGCAGCTCTCCACTTGCCATCTCTGGGTGCAAACCTGACAAAGCTCTCCAAGGAGCAGGCCGACTACATCGGCGTCGGGGTGGATGGAACCTTCAAGCAGGACACCTACCGTTACTAAGATGCTAGGATTTTGCTAGTTGCACGGGGAATACGCCAGTTTTTCTCGAGTTTCCCTTTGTAGCAAAGATTGCCTTTGGCGGCAAAGTGTTTGGCCAGTTCATCCACGGATCCCAAGGGACCTTTAGCTACATAGGAAGTCAGCGGATCGTGTCATTTGGGCAGAACAACATGGGTGCAAAAAAGAGCAGTCAACTTTGAACTTCATTCCTCCTTCGAGAACAAAGTGGCTTTGTTGACTTTGCAGATTTCAGGTTTGTTTGTGCTCTCCAAGTGATTCTCTCCCATTCAGTGCAGCGAGAATGAAGACAGCACTTATGGGTCACCGAGTTTTTTTATTCACGTCGCTTCGCGACGGCAACCGCCCGCACCGCATCGTATATCGAGTGAACGGTCCACACTGTTAATGATGTCAGCCATTGTTCTCTTCTACTGCCATTGTTCTCTTCTATTGCCGTCGCTCCGCGACAAGAACTTCTGTGCGGCCGCCACGGTTTGAACGATGTTGTTCTCACACCTTCGCGACCGCTCGTAACTGCCAATGATGTCGGCCATTGAGACCAAAAACATCCGAAAGTACTGATTGTCGGAAAAAAAACGCGAAGAATTTGATAGCCATGTATAGCGGACCAACGCAGTTCAAAAAAGAACGAAAAACATGAAAAAACGGCGAAATTGCTGTTATTTACAGTGTTTTTGCGCGGTGAGAAGCAGAAACCACTGCAAATACCATGGTTTTTGAGGGTCAGGCCAAAAACACTGTAATTTACAGTGTTTTTTTAACCAACGTCAAAAAACACTGGTATTTACGATGTTTTCATTCACACCGTAACATAAAACAGCGTAATTTACGAGGTTTTTGGAAGGTTTGAAGCTAGCCGTCAAGCATGCAGAAAACAGAAAAACACTGTAAAAACCAGTGTTTCTGCTATCACAAAACGACGAAAATCAGTCCGAAAACGGGTCCAAAAACTCAAAAATCCGCCTCCGGGCCAGGCCACCTGCGGAACCGCAAAAAAAGATGTTGCAAACCAAAAAATTGAGGTCAAAAAGTTGAAAAACACGGGGGTTTTTCACTTTTCGCTTGCCGATTTTGGACGGGCGCGTTCACGAACAGGTGTCTTCCGTACTGTTTTTTACAGTGTTTTTTGAAGGCGAGCGTCACGACCTATCAAAAACAGGAGGTTTTGGCCGAAAAATGCCCCCCCCCCCCCAGGTAAACCTGTAACCTTTTACGAGTGCCATCCGGACGATCACGCCCCAGCACCTTCGGTGCGGGCGGATTTTTGGGAAACATATTATATAATGCATATTAGGACAAATTAACAAGGGACTAAGTGGTGTTCACATAGACGCAGAAAATTGATGAAAATTGTGTGTGAGGAGCCTCTAAAGTGCCTGAGTCACTGAGGCTTGGCCGTAGCATTTCATGACGTTGAGATGTGGACGAAGGCATCATAGGCCTGAAACTCAATCGATGTCCCAGCGAACAATAGCTGTGAGCGAGTGGCTATACTTGGTTTATTTTTGTTTTTCATTTTGAAACAATTTCAAATGATTTTTATTGCATGCTGAAGTTTCTCAACAGAAACATGATGCACGATACATAAGGGATTCAGCTTGCCATGATTTGACATGTGTTCACAGTTCGCAGTCCACAGCACTTGGAAGGATGAGTTGAAATGATTTGGCCTGACTCCATGTGCTATTGATTTGTGCAGACACTGCGATCCTTGGTCGCCCTAGCATTTTGCTCAAGCTGGTAACTCGAAGCCCCAAAACTTAAAAGCAGAAATCATGGCGGACTCCAAAGTCAAGGACATGGGCCTGGCCGAGTTTGGCCGCAAGGAGCTGACTCTTGCTGAGCATGAGATGCCAGGTCTCATGGCAGCCAGGAAGGAGTACGGACCTGGACAGCCTTTCAAGGGCTTGAACATCAACGGCTCCCTCCACATGACCATCCAGACCGGCGTCCTCATTGAGACTTTGGCTGCCTTGGGTGCCAAGGTGCGTTGGTGCTCGTGCAACATCTTCAGCACTCAGGATCATGCTGCCGCTGCCATTGCCAAGGCCAACACTGCCACTGTCTTTGCATGGAAGGGTGAGACCTTGCAAGAGTACTGGTGGTGCACTGAGCAGATGATGACAGTGCCAGGTGCGGATGGATGCGATCAGCTTGTGGATGACGGAGGTGATGCCACCCTGTTGGTTCACAAGGGCAAGGAGTTGGAGGAGAAGTTTGCCAAGGACGGCAGCCTGCCAGATCCAGCCAGTACCACCAACGCCGAGTTCAAGTGTGTCTTGCAGGTGTTGAGGGACTCCATCCAGGCGGACAAGACCAAGTACACACGAATGGCTGCCAAGTGCAAGGGTGTTAGCGAGGAGACTACCACTGGTGTGCACCGCCTTCGTGAGATGGCAGCCAAGGGCGAGCTGCTCTTCCCTGCCATCAACGTGAACGACTGCGTGACCAAGTCCAAGTTCGACAACGTCTATGGTTGCCGACACTCTCTGCCAGACAGCATCATGCGCGCCACCGATGTGATGATTGGTGGCAAGCGCGCCCTTGTGGCAGGCTACGGAGATGTCGGAAAGGGCTGCGCCTTCGCCATGAGGGGTGCTGGTGCCAGAGTCTTAATCACGGAAATCGATCCCATCTGCGCTTTGCAGGCGTGCATGGAGGGTTTCCAGGTGGTTACCATTGAGGAATGCGTGGGTGAGGTGGACATTTTCACTTCCGCCACTGGCAACTTCAAGATCATCACTTTGGATCACATGAAGAAGATGAAGAACAACGCCATTGTGTGCAACATCGGCCACTTTGACAACGAGATTGCCATGGAGGACTTGGAGAATTTCCCTGGCATCAAGGTTGAGAACATCAAGCCACAGGTGGACCGCTTTGTGTTCCCTGATGGCCACGGTGTGATTGTCTTGGCATCTGGCCGACTGGTGAACCTTGGCTGCGCCACCGGCCATCCATCTTTCGTGATGTCCTGCTCCTTCACCAACCAGGTGTTGGCTCAGCTGGATATCTTGGAGAACTGCACCAAGAACAAGAAGTACAAGAACGATGTGTACCTGCTGCCCAAGCAGTTGGATGAGAAGGTGGCAGCTCTCCACTTGCCATCTCTGGGTGCAAACCTGACAAAGCTCTCCAAGGAGCAGGCCGACTACATCGGCGTCGGGGTGGATGGTCCTTTCAAGCAGGACACCTACCGTTACTAAGATGCTAGGATTTTGCTAGTTGCACGGGGAATACGCCAGCTTTTCTCGAGTTTCCCTTTGTAGCAAAGATTGCCTTTGGCGGCAAAGTGTTTGGCCAGTTCATCCACGGATCCCAAGGGACCTTTAGCTACATAGGAAGTCAGCGGATTGTGTCATTTGCGCAGAACAACATGCGTGCAAAAAAGAGCAGTCAACTTTGAACTTCATTCTTCCTTCGAGAACAAAGTGACTTTGTTGACTGTGCAGATTTCAGGTTTGTTCGTGCTCTCCAAGTGATTCTCTCCCATTCAGTTCTTCATGCTTAAACAATTTTATATGAAATTATTGCATGGTGCAGTTTTTTTCAGCAGGATGAGTTGAAATGATTTGGCCTGACTCGATGTGCATGGATTTGTGCGGACACTGCGATCCTTGGTCGCCCTAGCATTTTGCTCAAGCTGGTAACTCGAAGCCCCAAAACTTAAAAGCAGAAATCATGGCGGACTCCAAAGTCAAGGACATGGGCCTGGCCGAGTTTGGCCGCAAGGAGCTGACTCTTGCTGAGCATGAGATGCCAGGTCTCATGGCAGCCAGGAAGGAGTACGGACCTGGACAGCCTTTCAAGGGCTTGAACATCAACGGCTCCCTCCACATGACCATCCAGACCGGCGTCCTCATTGAGACTTTGGCTGCCTTGGGTGCCAAGGTGCGTTGGTGCTCGTGCAACATCTTCAGCACTCAGGATCATGCTGCCGCTGCCATTGCCAAGGCCAACACTGCCACTGTCTTTGCATGGAAGGGTGAGACCTTGCAAGAGTACTGGTGGTGCACTGAGCAGATGATGACAGTGCCAGGTGCGGATGGATGCGATCAGCTTGTGGATGACGGAGGTGATGCCACCCTGTTGGTTCACAAGGGCAAGGAGTTGGAGGAGAAGTTTGCCAAGGACGGCAGCCTGCCAGATCCAGCCAGCACCACCAACGCCGAGTTCAAGTGTGTCTTGCAGGTGTTGAGGGACTCCATCCAGGCGGACAAGACCAAGTACACACGAATGGCTGCCAAGTGCAAGGGTGTTAGCGAGGAGACTACCACTGGTGTGCACCGCCTTCGTGAGATGGCAGCCAAGGGCGAGCTGCTCTTCCCTGCCATTAACGTGAACGACTGCGTGACCAAGTCCAAGTTCGACAACGTCTATGGTTGCCGACACTCTCTGCCAGACAGCATCATGCGCGCCACCGATGTGATGATTGGTGGCAAGCGCGCCCTTGTGGCAGGCTACGGAGATGTCGGAAAGGGCTGTGCCTTCGCCATGAGGGGTGCTGGTGCCAGAGTCTTAATCACGGAAATCGATCCCATCTGCGCTTTGCAGGCGTGCATGGAGGGTTTCCAGGTGGTTACCATTGAGGAGTGCGTGGGTGAGGTGGACATTTTCACTTCCGCCACTGGCAACTTCAAGATCATCACTTTGGATCACATGAAGAAGATGAAGAACAACGCCATTGTGTGCAACATCGGCCACTTTGACAACGAGATTGCCATGGAGGACTTGGAGAATTTCCCTGGCATCAAGGTTGAGAACATCAAGCCACAGGTGGACCGCTTTGTGTTCCCTGATGGCCACGGTGTGATTGTCTTGGCATCTGGCCGACTGGTGAACCTTGGCTGCGCCACCGGCCATCCATCTTTCGTGATGTCCTGCTCCTTCACCAACCAGGTGTTGGCTCAGCTGGATATCTTGGAGAACTGCACCAAGAACAAGAAGTACAAGAACGATGTGTACCTGCTGCCCAAGCAGTTGGATGAGAAGGTGGCAGCTCTCCACTTGCCATCTCTGGGTGCAAACCTGACAAAGCTCTCCAAGGAGCAGGCCGACTACATCGGCGTCGGGGTGGATGGTCCTTTCAAGCAGGACACCTACCGTTACTAAGATGCTAGGATTTTGCTAGTTGCACGGGGAATACGCCAGCTTTTCTCGAGTTTCCCTTTGTAGCAAAGATTGCCTTTGGCGGCAAAGTGTTTGGCCAGTTCATCCACGGATCCCAAGGGACCTTTAGCTACATAGGAAGTCAGCGGATTGTGTCATTTGCGCAGAACAACATGCGTGCAAAAAGAGCAGTCAACCTTGAACCTTGCTTCGTTTCTTGAGAGCACATTGACTTAGCAGATTTCAGTTTTTTAATTGTCCCCAAGAGATTCTCTCCCGACAGTGCAGTGAGACTGGAGACAGCGGTTATGGGTCACCAAGTTGTTTTCTTTTTTCAATTTTGGTAACCATATTCGGACAAACTTACAAGGGACAAAAGTGGTGTTCACATAGACACAGCAAATTATGCTTGTGAGGAGCCTCAAAGCAAGTGCTTCCAATTTTGAACGCGATTTGAAGTGCCCGAGTCACTGAGGCTTGGCCGTAGCATTTCATGACGTGATGTGGACAAGGGCACCATAGGCCCCAAACTCAATCGATGTCGCAGCGAACAAGACTTGTGAGGGAGAGACTATACCGGGCTTATGATGCTTATGTTTTTCATGCTGCTTAAGCAATGTCATATGAATTTATTGTAATTTATGGCATGCTGCATTTGTTTGGCAGCATGAGTTGATTTGATTTGGCTTGACTCGATGTACTATTGATTTGTGCAAACCCTGCGGTCCTTGCACTCCTTTTCTGGTCCCTAGCATTACGCTCAAGCTGGCAACTAGACGCCCCAAATCTATCCAACTCTTACGAACAGAAATCATGGCGGACTCCAAAGTCAAGGACATGGGCCTGGCCGAGTTTGGCCGCAAGGAGCTGACTCTTGCTGAGCATGAGATGCCAGGTCTCATGGCAGCCAGGAAGGAGTACGGACCTGGACAGCCTTTCAAGGGATTGAACATCAACGGCTCCCTCCACATGACCATCCAGACCGGTGTCCTCATTGAGACTTTGGCTGCCTTGGGTGCCAAGGTGCGTTGGTGCTCATGCAACATCTTCAGCACTCAGGATCATGCTGCCGCTGCCATTGCCAAGGCCAACACTGCCACTGTCTTTGCATGGAAGGGTGAGACCTTGCAAGAGTACTGGTGGTGCACTGAGCAGATGATGACAGTGCCAGGTGCGGATGGATGCGATCAGCTTGTGGATGACGGAGGTGATGCCACCCTGTTGGTTCACAAGGGCAAGGAGTTGGAGGAGAAGTTTGCCAAGGACGGCAGCCTGCCAGATCCAGCCAGTACCACCAACGCCGAGTTCAAGTGTGTCTTGCAGGTGTTGAGGGACTCCATCCAGGCGGACAAGACCAAGTACACACGAATGGCTGCCAAGTGCAAGGGTGTTAGCGAGGAGACTACCACTGGTGTGCACCGCCTTCGTGAGATGGCAGCCAAGGGCGAGCTGCTCTTCCCTGCCATCAACGTGAACGACTGCGTGACCAAGTCCAAGTTCGACAACGTCTATGGTTGCCGACACTCTCTGCCAGACAGCATCATGCGCGCCACCGATGTGATGATTGGTGGCAAGCGCGCCCTTGTGGCAGGCTACGGAGATGTCGGAAAGGGCTGCGCCTTCGCCATGAGGGGTGCTGGTGCCCGCGTATTGATCACTGAGATCGATCCTATCTGCGCTCTGCAGGCTTGCATGGAGGGTTTTGAGGCAGGAGAGCAAAAAGATGCCAAACGCCTTTAGAAATTAAACCCTAGAAACGTCAGACTGTTTTAACATGGTTTAACCTGTTTACCGGGATCCCCGCAAAAACATGCAAAAACTGTCTAACCGTTTAAAATGTTTAGACTTGTTCTGCCGATGTTTCCCAAAATCTCCACTGTTTGGGACAATCTGTGGCAATTTGAGACACCGCTGCCATGGCACCGAAATGTAGAAGGAATGTTGAAACATGGATCGGGTGGAATTGGACAGCCCGCCCTTAGTCAGGGGTATAAATGATCAACAAACAATTATAGAGGTGGTATATGGTGGTATAGTCGCCTATAATTACCATCAACAGAGGTATCGTCTAAATATATTTTGTTTAAGCATGTTTAAGGTGCCGGGCATTTGAGGGGGCCCTCGCTGTTGTCACTTTTCAAACATTACACAAAAAACAACATGATAGACGAGGGGTGGTGGGGGGGGTGGGGTGGGGTGGGATAATAGCGTCATTTGCTGTACGTTCTCATGCACTTGCACACATATGTCATGCTACGCTGCTGTACGTTCTCATGCACTTGCACACATATGTCATGCTACGCTGCTGTTCGTTCTCATGCACTTGCACACATACGTCATGCTACGCTACTGTACGTTCTCATGCATTTGCGCACATACGTCATGCTACGCTGCTGTACGTTCTCATGCACTTGCACACATACGTCATGCTACGCTGCTGTACGTTCTCATGCACTTGCACACATATGTCATGCTACGCTGCTGTTCGTTCTCATGCACTTGCACACATACGTCATGCTACGCTACTGTACGTTCTCATGCATTTGCGCACATACGTCATGCTACGCTGCTGTACGTTCTCATGCACTTGCACACATATGTCATGCTACGCTGCTGTACGTTCTCATGCATTTGCGCACATATGTCATGCTACGCTGCTGTACGTTCTCATGCATTTGCGCACATACGTCATGCTACGCTGCTGTACGTTCTCATGCACTTGCGCACATACGTCATGCTACGCTGCTGTACGTTCTCATGCACTTGCACACATACGTCATGCTACGATATGCTACGCTGCTGTACGTTCTCATGCACTTGCACACATACGTCATGCTACGCTGCTGTACGTTCTCATGCACTTGCCTGTACAGATACTTGTGATGGTGATGATGATGGTGATGATGATTATGATGATGATGATGATTATTATTATGATGATGATGATGATGCTGATGATGTGATGATGATGATGATGGTGATGAAAATGCGACTGATGCTAAAGTTTTGTTTTTCAGCGTTTTGTGGTCCCCCCTGTAAAATGTTTGAAAAGTGACAACAGCGAGGGCCCCCTCAAATGCCCGGCACCATGTTTAAGCATTGTTTAAAAATTGTTCAGACATTGGATTCGTCAAAACGGTTTAATCAAGGAAGTGAAAAAATGATGAAACCTGAGGTGGTTGTCCGAGGTCAATTTTCCGAGATGCATGCATGCAAACGTGCAGGTGGTTACCATTGAGGAGTGCGTGGGTGAGGTGGACATTTTCACTTCCGCCACTGGCAACTTCAAGATCATCACTTTGGATCACATGAAGAAGATGAAGAACAACGCCATTGTGTGCAACATCGGCCACTTTGACAACGAGATTGCCATGGAGGACTTGGAGAATTTCCCTGGCATCAAGGTTGAGAACATCAAGCCACAGGTGGACCGCTTTGTGTTCCCTGATGGCCACGGTGTGATTGTCTTGGCATCTGGCCGACTGGTGAACCTTGGCTGCGCCACCGGCCATCCATCTTTCGTGATGTCCTGCTCCTTCACCAACCAGGTGTTGGCTCAGCTGGATATCTTGGAGAACTGCACCAAGAACAAGAAGTACAAGAACGATGTGTACCTGCTGCCCAAGCAGTTGGATGAGAAGGTGGCAGCTCTCCACTTGCCATCTCTGGGTGCAAACCTGACAAAGCTCTCCAAGGAGCAGGCCGACTACATCGGCGTCGGGGTGGATGGTCCTTTCAAGCAGGACACCTACCGTTACTAAGATGCTAGGATTTTGCTAGTTGCACGGGGAATACGCCAGCTTTTCTCGAGTTTCCCTTTGTAGCAAAGATTGCCTTTGGCGGCAAAGTGTTTGGCCAGTTCATCCACGGATCCCAAGGGACCTTTAGCTACATAGGAAGTCAGCGGATTGTGTCATTTGCGCAGAACAACATGCGTGCAAAAAGAGCAGTCAACCTTGAACCTTGCTTCGTTTCTTGAGAGCACATTGACTTAGCAGATTTCAGTTTTTTAATTGTCCCCAAGAGATTCTCTCCCGACAGTGCAGTGAGACTGGAGACAGCGGTTATGGGTCACCAAGTTGTTTTCTTTTTTCAATTTTGGTAACCATATTCGGACAAACTTACAAGGGACAAAAGTGGTGTTCACATAGACACAGCAAATTATGCTTGTGAGGAGCCTCAAAGCAAGTGCTTCCAATTTTGAACGCGATTTGAAGTGCCCGAGTCACTGAGGCTTGGCCGTAGCATTTCATGACGTGATGTGGACGAAGGCACCATAGGCCCCAAACTCAATCGATGTCGCAGCGAACAAGACTTGTGAGGGAGAGACTATACCGGGCTTATGATGCTTATGTTTTTCATGCTGCTTAAGCAATGTCATATGAATTTATTGTAATTTATGGCATGCTGCATTTGTTTGGCAGCATGAGTTGATTTGATTTGGCTTGACTCGATGTACTATTGATTTGTGCAAACCCTGCGGTCCTTGCACTCCTTTTCTGGTCCCTAGCATTACGCTCAAGCTGGCAACTAGACGCCCCAAATCTATCCAACTCTTACGAACAGAAATCATGGCGGACTCCAAAGTCAAGGACATGGGCCTGGCCGAGTTTGGCCGCAAGGAGCTGACTCTTGCTGAGCATGAGATGCCAGGTCTCATGGCAGCCAGGAAGGAGTACGGACCTGGACAGCCTTTCAAGGGATTGAACATCAACGGCTCCCTCCACATGACCATCCAGACCGGTGTCCTCATTGAGACTTTGGCTGCCTTGGGTGCCAAGGTGCGTTGGTGCTCATGCAACATCTTCAGCACTCAGGATCATGCTGCCGCTGCCATTGCCAAGGCCAACACTGCCACTGTCTTTGCATGGAAGGGTGAGACCTTGCAAGAGTACTGGTGGTGCACTGAGCAGATGATGACAGTGCCAGGTGCGGATGGATGCGATCAGCTTGTGGATGACGGAGGTGATGCCACCCTGCTGGTTCACAAGGGCAAGGAGTTGGAGGAGAAGTTTGCCAAGGACGGCAGCCTGCCAGATCCAGCCAGCACCACCAACGCCGAGTTCAAGTGTGTCTTGCAGGTGTTGAGGGACTCCATCCAGGCGGACAAGACCAAGTACACACGAATGGCTGCCAAGTGCAAGGGTGTTAGCGAGGAGACTACCACTGGTGTGCACCGCCTTCGTGAGATGGCAGCCAAGGGCGAGCTGCTCTTCCCTGCCATCAACGTGAACGACTGCGTGACCAAGTCCAAGTTCGACAACGTCTATGGTTGCCGACACTCTCTGCCAGACAGCATCATGCGCGCCACCGATGTGATGATTGGTGGCAAGCGCGCCCTTGTGGCAGGCTACGGAGATGTCGGAAAGGGCTGCGCCTTCGCCATGAGGGGTGCTGGTGCCCGCGTATTGATCACTGAGATCGATCCTATCTGCGCTCTGCAGGCTTGCATGGAGGGTTTTGAGGCAGGAGAGCAAAAAGATGCCAAACGCCTTTAGAAATTAAACCCTAGAAACGTCAGACTGTTTTAACATGTTTTAACCTGTTTACCGGGATCCCCGCAAAAACATGCAAAAACTGTCTAACCGTTTAAAATGTTTAGACTTGTTCTGCCGATGTTTCCCAAAATCTCCACTGTTTGGGACAATCTGTGGCAATTTGAGACACCGCTGCCATGGCACCGAAATGTAGAAGGAATGTTGAAACATGGATCGGGTGGAATTGGACAGCCCGCCCTTAGTCAGGGGTATAAATGATCAACAAACAATTATAGAGGTGGTATATGGTGGTATAGTCGCCTATAATTACCATCAACAGAGGTATCGTCTAAATATATTTTGTTTAAGCATGTTTAAGCATTGTTTAAAAATTGCTCAGACATTGGATTCGTCAAAACGGTTTAATCAAGGAAGTGAAAAAAAAGATGAAACCTGAGGTGGTTGTCCGAGGTCAATTTTCCGAGATGCATGCATGCAAACGTGCAGGTGGTTACCATTGAGGAGTGCGTGGGTGAGGTGGACATTTTCACTTCCGCCACTGGCAACTTCAAGATCAGTGGGCTTGAGCAGCGCCTCCACGTGGCGCCCACGGGCTTCCTTTTGGAAGTACAGAGCTTGCAAGGAGAGTCCACATGTTCTCTGATGAATTGGCCCAACTTTGCCGAGATTGTCATAACTCCCAAGTATTTGCACTTTGTTCCGAATGACCTGATCATTGCGTCTCATGACATTGGACAGTTTGACATCCTTAATGTAGACAAAGACATTGGACAGTTTGACATCCTTAATGTGGACATGTTCGACAGCTGCTTGTTGAGGGATTCAAGCACAGCGGTCATGACCCTGAAGGATGAGGGGATTTTGCATCGCTTGAGAGGTGGCACATCTAGCAGAAAGACCAAGAACAAGAGGAATCGCATAAAAGCATTGAGGAAAATTGCTTGTGCCAAGACGCCGACATCATCAGAGACCTCCAGTGTCAATCTCTCCCTTTTGGAGCCGTCTTGGATCAATGAAGAGGGGAGCGACAAGGAGGATGAAGTGAAAGATGGGGATGTGGCAACTTTAGTTTGCCACAAATGCAAAACGGAACATCAGCTTGAGCCTTGTCAGTTTTCTGACTTGGAAAAGGAAGGACTTGATGTGTCCAAATTTTGCTGTGAGACATTCAATCGCTCCTGCAAGAGCGAGACATCATCTGAGTCCGACTTTGAAAATTTTGAAAAATCGTCTTCCGACGGCGATGGTAGCTTTGCGACTAAGGGGGTTGACAAAGCAATTTCTTTTACGCCAAACTTCATTGAGAATTGGATCCAGGAAGCCAAAGACTGCGACTGGGATGAGCCTGTTTTTGTACAGTGGCTCAAAGACTTTGAAGAACTCAATGACAATTTGCACATCAACCAGCAGATCCCGGAAGTTTCATGGCTTTCCACTTCCAGGATTGATGACACATATGCTGACAATTTGGGAATAGAAGAAAGCATTAGCATCGAGGAGCTCTTAAAGCCTTGCGAAAGTGATGGTGATGGAGAAGGGAAAGCGACTGAGACCGAGTATTTCCAACTTAGCATTGCGGTAGGCGACAGCGGCTCTGGAGATGAGGAGTCCTATTTTCCTAGCATGATCGTTGCCACAGAGAAGAAGGACGAGGAGGCATTTTCTCCTAGCAAGATTGAGGTCACAGAGAAGAAGGTTGAGGAGACAATTTTTCCTTGCGAGAATGAGGCTGCTGAAAAGACGGAGGAGCAGACATCCTTTTCATGCAAGATTGAGGATACTGAGAAGAAAGATGAGGAGACATTTTTTCCATGCGGGACTGAGGCCATAGAGAAGAAGGACGAGGAGGCATTTTCTCCTAACAAGATTGAGGTCACAGAGAAGAAAGAAGTTGAGCCATTTTCCCAAAACATCATCAAGGTCACAGAGAAGAAGGATGGGGAGACATTTTCTCCCAGCAAGATCGAAGTCACCGAAAAGAAAGAAGATGAGCCATTTTCCCAAAACATGATCAACGTCACAGAGAAGAAGGATGGGGAGACATTTTCTCCCAACATGATTGAGGTCATCGAAAAGAAAGACGTGGAGCCACTGTCTTTTAGCACAATTGAGGCTGCAGAAAAGAAGGACGAGGAGCCACCTTTTCCTTGCGTGATGATTGATATTGAGAAGGAAGTTGAGGAGCCATTTTCCCAGAACATGATCAAGGTCACAGAGAAGAAGGATGGGGAGACATTTTCTCCCAGCAAGATCGAAGTCACCGAAAAGAAAGAAGAAGAGCCATTTTCCCAAAACATGATCAACGTCACAGAGAAGAAGGATGGGGAGACATTTTCTCCCAACAAGATAGAGGCCATCGAAAAGAAAGATGTTGAGCCACTGCCTTTTAGCACGATTGAGACTGCAGAAAAGAAGGACGAGGAGCCACCTTTTCCTTGCGTGATGATTGGTATTGCGAAGAAAGTTGAGGAGCCATTTTCCCAGAACATGATCGAGGTCATAGAGAAGAAGGATGGGGAGACATTCTCTCCCAGCAAGATCGAGGTCATTGAAAAGAAAGAAGAGGAGCCATTTTCCCAAAACATGATCAACGTCACAGAGAAGAAGGATGGGGAGACATTTTCTCCCAACAAGATTGAGGTCATCGAAAAGAAAGACGTGGAGCCACTGTCTTTTAGCACAATTGAGGCTGCAGAAAAGAGGGACGAGGAGCCACCTTTTCCTTGCGTGATGATTGATATTGAGAAGGAAGTTGAGGAGCCATTTTCCCAGAACATGATCAAGGTCACAGAGAAGAAGGATGGGGAGACATTTTCTCCCAGCAAGATCGAAGTCACCGAAAAGAAAGAAGAGGAGCCATTTTCCCAAAACATGATCAACGTCACAGAGAAGAAGGATGGGGAGACATTTTCTCCCAACAAGATTGAGGCCATCGAAAAGAAAGATGTTGAGCCACTGCCTTTTAGCACGATTGAGACTGCAGAAAAGAAGGACGAGGAGCCACCTTTTCCTTGCGTGATGATTGGTATTGCGAAGAAAGTTGAGGAGCCATTTTCCCAGAACATGATCGAGGTCATAGAGAAGAAGGATGGGGAGACATTCTCTCCCAGCAAGATCGAGGTCATTGAAAAGGAAGAAGAGGAGCCATTTTCCCAAAACATAATCAACGTCACAGAGAAGAAGGATGGGGAGACTTTTTCTCCCAACAAGATTGAGGTCATCGAAAAGAAAGACGTGGAGTCACTGTCTTTTAGCACGATTGAGGTTGCAGAAAAGAAGGACGAGGAGCCACCTTTTCCTTGCGTGATGATTGGTATTGAGAAGAAAGTTGAGGAGTCATTTTGCAAAGACAAGATCGAGGTCACAGAGAAGAAGGATGAGGAGGCTTTTTCTCCTAGCAAGCTTGAGGTCACAGAAAAGAAAGATGTGGAGCCATTTTCCCAAAACATGTCCAACGTCAAAGAGAAGAAGGATGGGGAGGCTTTTTCTCCCAGCAAGATTGAGGTCATCGAAAAGAAAGATATGGAGGTTTTGCCTTTTAGCAAAATTGAGGCTGCGGAGAAGAAAAACGAGGAGCCACCTTTTCCTTGCGTGTTTGAAGCTATTGAGAAGGAAGATGAGGGGGCGCCTCTTTGTCGCGTGATTGAGGCCACAGAGAAGAAGGATGGGGAGACTTTTTCTCCCTGCAAGATGGAGATCATCGAAAAGAAGAATGAGGAGCCACCTTTTCCTTGCGTGATTGAGGCTGCTGAGAAGAAAGATGCGGGTTCTTTTCTTTGCGAGTGCGAAGACACAGAAAAGAAGGATGAGGATTTATCTTTGTCCTGTTTGGAAAAGAACGCTTCAGAAAAGAAGGATGAGGGGATATCTTCCCCTGGCAAGCAAGAGGAAAGCGCTGAGGATATCATTGAGATGTTCTGCAGTATCTATAGCAGCGCAAATGCACAGCTTTCTGAACTCAGAGGAGCTGGCAACAATGAGGAAGCTAATGATTTCAGAGGAGGCGCAGGAGGATCCAACGCCACAAAGAAGAAAAGAGACATTGGGGATTGCCTAGACATGATTGCTTCTATCCTCAAATACAAGACCAACGTGGAGGAAGCGCAGGAGCTTGAAGAATTGATCAAAGAAGCCAAAGGACACCTTGGAAGTCAAAAGCAAGGACAATGTTTCTATGGAAAAATCCGAGCTGACAGCAACAATGAAGAAGGCAAAGGAGGAAGCAAAGGAAAATCCAAGACGAAAGGAAAAACAAAGAAGGAGGATGAGCTTCCCCGCTTTGATCTTTCGAGAAGATGGCCAAAGACACAGCAGACCACATGGCAATCCTTGCATAAGTCGTTGGAAGAAGGAGAAGTTCCAAAAGGTGAGATTGCAATTGTCAAAAGCGTCCAACAACTGCGACAATTACAAACGCTTGCACAAGACCTTAAGATCAACAAGTCAATGCTGCTGGTTGCCAAAAGAATTGGCACTGATGACATCCCGGATTCCTGCCAAAGCCTTCTTCTCCCCTGGATGGGGAACTTGGCCATGATCGATGCGGTTGTTGGTAATCTCAACAGACAAAAGCCCAATTTGGAGAAAGAGAAGATCAACGAGCGCAAGATGGAAACTGCCAAGCGCGATGACCTTGTCTCTTTGCGTTTGACAGCTCCATGGAAGTATATCTCCGAGAAGAATAAGCAGATCTTGCAGCAGAAACCTGAATACTCAGCCAGACTTTTGGACGACAGCTTGAAAGAGGCGAGGACCAACAGATGGGAAAGCTCAGAATCCCTCCTCACTGGATACCTCATGATCAATAAGCAGGATGTTGGAAAGATGATGAATTGCTCTGGAAAAAATGGTATCTTTGTGACGCGTCTTTCGCAGGACATCGTTGTCAAACCTGCTGCCTTGTGGATCACCAGATTGAACGATGAAAGCCATCATGATTACCTTCAGAGAACCATCCAGGAAGCGAATGGCGCTCCTTTGACTTGGAGACGTGGAGATGGCAATGATTTGGGGTACCACTGCAAGGAGGAGGACATCACCGACAAGACTTGGGCGGTGTGGGGCATTCCCCCTTATAATGGTCCTGGAATGGTTGAAGATTGGTTAGAGCAACAAGGTTGGAAGCTTAAAACCAGACCTCTTCCTCCGCGTGGAAGAGGAAGCCCATGGAAAATTATGGACAATGCAATGAAAAGCAAAGCGCCTATGCCTACCAGGCCGAGATTGATGGCCATATCAGACGCCTATCAATTGTCCGATGGAAGTCCAGCAGAAAGCCAAAAGAAGAGACCTTTCAGGTTAGCGGCCCTAGGTGGTTCAGTGAACACTTTGCATATGAGAAGGTTGGCCCTACCCAGGTTTTGGAACCCACACAGATCGATGCCAATATGGATGAAGAAGTTGAGGAGGCCAACAAAACCACCTCACCACCAAAGAAGAAGGCGAAACCATCAAAACTCAGAGGAGGTGAGCTTGGACCAGAAGGGCTGAACTTGCGCACTTTGGAGCTCGGTGGCACTGGAGATTGTGGGTGGCGAGCCATTGCCTTCCAACTTGCAGCCATCAATACAAAATCATGCAACCTCGCTGACAATGTTATGTCCAAGATCACAATCCTTGGAAAAGCCCTCAGAAGCCAAGCACTTTTTCACCTCTGCGAAGTTGATAAAGAGTGGCAGAACCACTGGGCACCAGATGATGCTTGGACCCACCTTACTGAAGATGGACCTCCCGCGAAAGACATCAAGACCTTTGCGACAGACACCATACACAGAGACAATAGATGGATTTGCCACTACGGTTTGATGGCGGTTTCTGCAGTGAAGAAAGTTCACCTTGTCATTTGGCAATACAAGGGAGAAGACAGCGAGCCTTGGTCGAAGATTGCGGTCATCTCACCCAATGATGAAAAGAAAAGGCTGCCTATCATTCACCTTGCAAAAGATGGTGGACACTACATGCCGCTGATTTCAGACACTTTGCAGAAGCCTGACTATAGCCTGCTTGACGGTTCCGCTTGGACTTCAAAGGGTATTCAGAGCAAGATTAAGAACGAAACAAGAGAAATCTTTAGAGCTGGAGGAGAAATTGAGATTGGAGGAGAAGACCATCCACGTTCTCCTGTCCCTGATGAAGATCTCCCATTTGAGCTGAAAGATGGAACTGATGGATCAAGTGGCTTGAATCTACGTGCGTTGGAGCTTGGGGGCACTGGAGATTGCGGATGGAGATCCATCGCCTTTTTGATTGCTGCTTTCAATACATGTCAGGACAATTTGGTCAACAAAGTGATTCCCAATATTGCTTTTCTTGGAAAGACCCTGAAGCGACAAGCTCTTAGATTTCTTTGCGAAGAAAACCTCGAATGGCAAGAACATTGGGTTCCTGATGACTCCTGGACTGTTCTTACCGAAGATGGCCCGCCAGCCGAGGATGTGCACACCTTTGCAACTGAGACTCTCCACCGTGAAAACAGGTGGATCTGCCACTATGGTTTGATTGCGGTTGCTGAGATCAAGAAGATCCACTTGGTCATTTGGCAGTACAATGGAAATGCGGAAGAACCTTGGACAAAGATTGCTGTGATTTCCCCCAAAGATGACTGGAGACAATTTCCTTCAATCCACCTTGCGAAAGATGGTGGCCACTACATGCCTTTGATTCCTGACTCGATCGAGATCCCTGGCAACAACTTGCGTGCAAATGGTAGAGTTTGGAGAGCCAAAAGTTTGTCAAGTAGAACAATGAAAGATTTTGGTTTCAGAGGTGGGACCAATGCAATCACTGACTCAAAGAGCAAAGCAGATCCCAGCGTTTTTGATGATTTCATGGACTTGCTGAAGTCACCAACGCCTTGGAGCACACCAAAGAAGACAGTGGATACTCCGAAGAGTTCGAAGTCTTTGAGGACACCCAATATCCAGGAGATCCTTAGAACTCCAAGGACACCAGCAACACCAATGAGCTCCTCGAATGCTGCTGAGAACACTGCAAACGAGCCGACCTCATCAAAGACCTTGCGCTGGGCATGCCCTTTTTGTCAATTTCAGTGCTGCGTTATCGATCCGTCCAAAAGAACTCAGGATATCAGAACCCATCTTGACAAGTTCCATGCGGTTGAGGTCAAGAAGGCTAAAGACAAGAACATCAGAGACGGCACTTCAGCTTCTGGTCGTCATGGTTTGGGAATTGCCACACTCTTGAAGCCGATTCCTTTTTTGAAAGTTTCGAAGGAGGAGGCCAAAATGCGCTGCCCTTATTGCAAGCTTGGCACCACCATGCAGCCAAGCAACACAGCTCTTAGGAAAAAGACCTTGAAGCATCACTTGAAGAATTGCACGAAGGCCCCCAAAGATTGCACTCTCAGAATGTTCTATGCGGCCAGAATGAAAAACGAAGGAGGAATCTGCCTTGGAGATAGCAAAGCACACCGAGAGAAAATGCTGTGCGGCATTTGGAATAAAGCAGATGGAAAAGCGAAAGCCTTTGGACATGAACCTCACAGAATTTTCGATGACAAAGGCCATGCTTGCGATGTCTTTTGCAAGAAGTGTTGGAGAATTTCTTCTCACTCAAGAACTTGGAATCAGCCCTGCGAAGGAGAGGAGGCAAGGGACAGACCCAGAATCCTCCCTTCAGTGCAATTTTGGCAAAAGTACACCAAGAAGTTTGGAGAAAGCAAGTTTTTTGACATTCTTGGGCTCTGCCACCCACAACAGGAAAGAATCCGTGTTGCTTTGTTGGAAAGCAAGAGGAGAAAGACACTTCTGCAGCGAAAGATCAAGAAGCGAGGAAACAAGAAGACTTCAAAGCTTGAGCACAAGAGACTTCGACTTGAAGGTCTCAGAAACAAGGCATTGGTTGATGCGAAGAGCTTTGGTCATGCCCCTGTGCGCCTGGCCTTTCAGCGCTCTTGGCAATCGAAAGGTTGCACAAACATTATCTGCAGAAAGTGCTGGAGAGTGAGCCAACACACGTCTCACTGGAGAAACTTTTGCATTGGCCATCACAAATCTGCGAGATCCATCCTTCCGTCCAGGGCTTGGTGGATGAACTCTACTGCAAAGATTGGACATCAGAAGCTATACAAGATCATGCGCCTCAACAAGAAAGAGCAAAAATTGGTTGAAGAGAACATCAAGGAGTACATCAAAAGAAAGAAAGAAGGCTCCAAGAAGGAATGTTGAAAACCTCCTCCCCTCCACTGCCTCCGGGGGGGAACAGTTGCAAAGGAGGCTGCACAGCAGAAAGTTTGGACTATCAACACTGGCGGTTTGCCTGGTTTTTGGAGACTCCTTTTCCTTATTGAAGCTACAAAGAAACAACAACGTCCCATCGTTGTCCATGCGCAGGAGATTTACTGCAATGTGGAAGAATGGAAAGCCACCCTTGGTAGGATTTCTTTTCTTGGCTACACTGCCTATGCATCTGCAACGGTCATCCATGGAGCCAAGTGCAATGGCGTGCTGACACTTGTTTCCAACCAAGTTCATTCCAGAATGTTTGACGAGTTCTACAACAATCGTGGTTTTGCTGCTATCGCTATTCAGGTTCAAGACATTCTCATGATCAACAGCTACTGCCCTCCGGTTGCCTGCGAGATTCATCAACATGCCATTGAATTTGAGGATTTACTGGTCAGGCTGGACTGGCAAGGCCCACTTTTACTTTGCGGCGACTGGAATCAAGAACCCCATGAATGTTTGATTGCTGCTCTTGCATCTATGTTCGGGTGCGTCACTGTGGATATTTGCGAAGACTCATCTAGATGGCAAGGTAGAAGGCTCATCGATTTCTATATTTCAAACATACCTCATTTGCGCTCTCATGCTCTGGATGCGAAGATTTCTGACCATAAGATCATTGAGACCATGGCTGAATTGGAGCTTTGCAATTTCCAAGTTCAACGTTTCAAGAAGGGTGCCAACTTTGATAAGCCTAGCTGGATTGGAGCTAGGAAGTGGGAGCAACTTTTACTTCAAGCGTTTGACATTGAGAAAGCCACCAACTGGCAGCGTGCTTGCCTCCTCACGGACGATGGCGCCCCCATTCCAAGCCTGATTGACGATGAGGACCATGACCAGGAAATTGTTGACTACACATGGAGATTGACTCAATCAAAAGGTTTGACCATTTTTCAAACTGCATACAAATTGGCTCTTCTTTGTATTCCGGACGGCTTTGGCGATATTTGGGAAATTAGAAGAGTTGAGAAACTTGCGAATAAGATCCAAAAGTCTCGCCTCAAAGTCGAGAAGCACTCCTGGGATCAACATTCACCACAGTTCCGCACTCCCATGGCTAGAAGGAGAACAAGAAACAAGCTGAATCTTGCACATGAGCTCTTGGTTTTATTACGAAAAGGAAAACATAGCCATGTCTCTTTCAACATGATGAGGAAGCTCTATGGCAAAAACTTTATGGACCTCGAAATCAATCAGCAGAAAGTCTCCGATGATATTCAACTTTGGGAAAAACAACTGCACAAGCTTGAAAATGAAGACAGAGAACGTGCGTATGGGAGATGGAGGAGGAAGATTGCCTCTGACTACTCCTACAGGGCCAACTGGATCAACAAGAAGAAAATCAGCTATTACCCACAGGTCCAGAATGATCACAGAACCTCAACTTCGAAGCCAACCGCTGTTGACCTCATTCAAGAGTTTGACAAGAACCTCAAAAGCACTGTTGCAATGACTCCGCAACAGAGACAATGCAGAGCTCAGGAAATTGCTCAGTTTCTCAGTCAATATCAAGGTAGAGTTCATGGCAGAGAACCTAATTTGGATGACCTGCGCAAGGCCATCAAGAATGCGAAAGGTGGTCCAGGCCTCGACCAATGGAGCTCCTATGAGATCAAGCTTTTGGCAAAAAACCCAGAGTTTCTCAGGGAAATTGGTCGCAACTTCAAACAATGGATTGACCTAGGAGTCACTCCCACATCACTTGCGGAGTTCAAGGTCACCTACATTCCAAAGGCCAACAAGGTTTCCAAGGGCGTGATCAATATCAAAGGTCTTAGGCCAATCACTGTCTTCAGCGTATGGTGGAGGATTTTCTCTGCCATGTGGATCACTTCTCCAATTTTGGATTCATTGCAAGCACAAATGCCTAGTGACATCATTTGTAGACGTAGCAAAGGTCCTGAAGTCCAGGCCTGTGTGGCTGACGCTCTGCTTGGTATTTGGAAGCATGGAGCGACTTTGGATTTTAGTCATTGCTTTGACACGGTGGACATCATGATGTTGAGAGATGGCGTCAAAGATGGCATCCAGGCTCTCAGCCCCTGGATCAATGTTGTTTGCAATCATTGGATGAAGTGTTCGAAATGGATCCACTATGACAAACATGTTGGCGAAGCCCTTGACAATCAGATAGGCATACCACAAGGCGATCCTGCTTCTCCACTTGCTCTTTCCATTTTGCTTTGGGTCGGATATGGCCGTGTGCAGGATCAACATCAACCAGGACGTTTACATCAATGCATATGGATGGATGACAGAACCATGATTTGTGATAGTCGCAATTTGCTTGATGACTCCATGAACCGCTGGAAACAATTTGCAGAAGACTTTCACCTTTTGGAGAATGCCTCAAAAACACAAGCAGTATTTCCGGGAGGTGCCAAATCTATGGAAGTACTGGGAGCTCTGATAGGCCAGCCTAACAAGAGAACTTTCAACAAGGTTTCTCCGAACAAAGACCGTTTTGAAAAAGCCATCCATGTGACCAAGCGTGTTGGCCTCCTGCCTAACAAGAAAATACGTTTGAATGACTTGACATGCCTTGCCAGGCCTGCAATGTGTTATGGATGGGTCGCTGGCTTTCCATCCAAAACAGCTTGTTCCGATTACAATTTGGCAATTTGGAGAGCCCTTGGTAGCCTTTCCTTTTCACCACCTTCTCTGCGTAGGTTGATTTGCGGTGCTCACTAGGAAGCCCATCCAACTTTGTGGATCAAGCAGGTCAAACTTTTGGTAAACCGTAATGCCGAACTTCAAAGGCTCGGCCATGACCCTTCACAATGTGAGACCTCACTCAACCATTTTGTTTTGGAGGGTTTCAACAGCTATGGATGGACAAAGAGAAGAACCTCATGGCGACATGAACAATGTGGACATTTCTTAGAGCAGGACATTCTGCTTGCGAAAGAATGGAAAAGAATTGCACATCAATTGCGAGATTCCGTCAGATGGGCCTCATGGAAGGAATTCTGTGAGTCAGGGCGCCACGAAATTGCAGATTTAGAGCTGCCTTACATGACCATTGACAGAATCAACATGACAAGGAAATGGGCTGCAGCCTCTGCCTCGCGGAGGAGCTTTGCAATTCGGGCCGTCAAAAGCCCAAAAATGGCTCACCTGGCTCATGGATGGATGCAACACCAAATGCCTGAAATGTGGGGAAATCAATCCCGATTGGGATCATGGATGGACTTGCCTCTTGCAGGTTCCCATTCCCAGCGATGCAATGTTCCGCCGTTTCCTTTGGGGAACTTCACGTGCAGAACAAAACCTTGCTGATGCCTTCATTGAGCAGTTGGAGGCGAACTACCAAACCATCTAATGGAGATCTTTGGCATTCTTCTAGGCTCCAACTTTGTGGGGTTGATAGCTTGGTCGGTGTCAGTCGCAAAAGGCATACCAACTTCAAGATCATCACTTTGGATCACATGAAGAAGATGAAGAACAACGAGCAGCACCTGGAAGAACAAGCCTCCAACTGGACCCACATTTGGAATCGCCCACACCCTGGCGATGCGGCCGGCACACTCCACACACCTTGGCAGCCAGCAAAGCACCACCACACCCAGCTATTGCAACCGTGGCTCCCGCCGCCCAACACTACGCAACCAACTTTACAAGTCACCACCAAACAGCTTATACAAGCAGCTCGTCGCAGTCGAGGGAAGGCGGCCGGCGGCGATGGTTGGCAATCAGAGCACTTTTTGGCCCTTCCCAACACCTGGTGGGACTGTTTTCGAGACTTGTGGCACACCATCCTCGACACAGCCCACATCCCTCCATCATGGTTACAAACTTTGGTGGTCCTCCTCCCAAAGCCAACCGGCGGAACCAGACCAATCAGCATCACCGGCATTGCTTGGCGAATTGCTGCGTCAGCAACAGTACGGGCCCTAGCACCCTGGACCCACGACTGGGCAGCTCCTGCATTGTGCGGCGGGCTCCCAGGCAGGGATGGCATTGCCTTGCACGTTCGCCTGTTTCATGACCTTTTGGAGCACCATGACGAGGATTTCATCGTTCTCTCCCAAGACCTCAGCAAGGCTTTCGATACAGTCCACATCATGCAAGCGCTCACAGCACTTTCACACTATGGGGCCCCCGATTCCCTTTGTCAAACCATCTTGGCTTTCTATCAAGGCTGTCGACGGCTTTTCCTCTACAACGGCACTATGTCGCCAACATGGCAGGCAACAACCCACGGCATCTTACAAGGGTGCCCCTTCAGCCCCTTGCTACTGGCCACTCTCATGAACATTTGGCACCATGGCATACACACGTTAACAGCACCAGCCACCACAGTCCACACTGGCATCTACGTTGACGACCGCAACATATGGATGCATGGACCAAGCACACGTGAACTTCTCCCACAGATCCTTGCCCGATCTCGTGCAATCGACGACATTCTTGGCTTCCAGGAAAACACTTCCAAGACCCAACTCGCCACACCAAATGAGCAACTCCTTCCCGTTCTGGACTCTCTCACACCCAACAACTTCCCCCCGGCTGGCGCCACCAGCACACTTTTGGGCTTGGTCTACAACCTCCGCACCAAGGAGGTCACTACACCAACCGCAACCACGGACAAATTTATCCATCGAGCAAAACGCATCCAGCAAGCAACTCGGTTCTTCCACCACCGGAGACGGCTTCTCCGCACAACAGCCATTCCTTGCCTCACATGGGCCGGCCCACTTGCCTTTTTCACACCAACACAACAGCGGCAGCTTCGGCTCCATGCACTACACGCTCTTCAAGGCTGGATACCACAAACAGCTTCTCGACACAACATTTGGACATCCAAACTTCAACCACACGACGACCCGGCATACTGCCTTCACGAAGCACACTTGCGGCTACCAACCTGGTACAGCCGATTACAAATCACAACCCATCCATGGCTACAACACATTCGCCACTGCCTCCAGCAGCCACAGCATTTACGCAACATACCGGCATTGCAAAACACTCTCCACACACCACTAGTGGAAGTGGCATCAGCACAACCACACCCTATGCAAAACAGACAACAGCGGACGCACCCGCACACTTCGACTTGGCTGGGATGGCAACACGCCACTACAACAATGGCTTTCCCACCATTGGGCCCACAAACTTTTCCGAACGGAGGAACGTGTTTGGAAACCACGGAGGCGCAATGACCCTGGGATGGCATCCGGCTTGACCCTCCCCACCCCACCACCACACCACATGCCAGACATGACAGCACACAAAACGGCAGCGCAACTGCCATACACGCCAACCAACACGCCGGAACGACAAGTATACATGGCAACAGGCACTTCAACATGGCACACTGGCAAGCGTCACAACATCACCCCACCACGGTGTTTGTGTCGGTTAGAGGCCCCAAGCATGCCTCATTTGCTTTGGAAATGCACGGCGCTACAAACACAACGCCGACAACTAGCACCCAGACCTCCTCAGAACACCAGTGAGGAGCGACTACTGGCAGCGGTCACACCCCCAGACCCCAGACCACTACACCCAACCAACCAAGCAATCCAAGCACCACACGATTTGAGACCCCTTCTTGAACAACAGTTCAATCAGGCAGTGCTTTGTGGACAACCGCTGGTCATTGCCACTGATGGCGGAGCGAAACATGGACTAGCTACCTGGGCAGTTGCTGTCGATACCGGCACTTTCGCCCGACCTCTACGTGGCGAAGACAACACGGCAATGATGGCAGAACTTACCGCCATCTGGTGCGTCCTCATCACCATAATTCTTGTTGTTGAGCAATCACAAGCTCAGTGTGATCTCCAGGTGATCTTGGCAGTTGATTGTCAATCCGCCATTGATTTCTTGGACAGAGTGTCTGTCCCAACACAACATTTTCATTTGTGGCATGGATTTCAACAACACCGGCGCCGGGCAATGGAGCGTGGTCTACGCATCCTTTTCCAGTGGACCCCTGCCCACAACAAACATACCGAATGGAGACCGACCTATGGTTGTCCGACACATTTGCGCCATTTAAACCATCAAGCTGACAGAGCAGCTGCTGCAGCCTTGCAGCGGGAACTCATTTGTCTTCAACCGTGGCTTGATACTGTGGCTCGGGCTCTGCAATGGAGTTCAGCTGCGCTTAAATGGGCAGCCCGTGTGGCTGCAATTTGGGATGGACATTGTGCCACTTTGGCCAACATCAGCTCCATTTAGTTCTCGTGCCTCACTGACTCTAGGTGTTTGTCAGCCTGCTTCAGTTAAATTGCATCATCATCATCATCATTGTGTGCAACATCGGCCACTTTGACAACGAGATTGCCATGGAGGACTTGGAGAATTTCCCTGGCATCAAGGTTGAGAACATCAAGCCACAGGTGGACCGCTTTGTGTTCCCTGATGGCCACGGTGTGATTGTCTTGGCATCTGGCCGACTGGTGAACCTTGGCTGCGCCACCGGCCATCCATCTTTCGTGATGTCCTGCTCCTTCACCAACCAGGTGTTGGCTCAGCTGGATATCTTGGAGAACTGCACCAAGAACAAGAAGTACAAGAACGATGTGTACCTGCTGCCCAAGCAGTTGGATGAGAAGGTGGCAGCTCTCCACTTGCCATCTCTGGGTGCAAACCTGACAAAGCTCTCCAAGGAGCAGGCCGACTACATCGGCGTCGGGGTGGATGGTCCTTTCAAGCAGGACACCTACCGTTACTAAGATGCTAGGATTTTGCTAGTTGCACGGGGAATACGCCAGCTTTTCTCGAGTTTCCCTTTGTAGCAAAGATTGCCTTTGGCGGCAAAGTGTTTGGCCAGTTCATCCACGGATCCCAAGGGACCTTTAGCTACATAGGAAGTCAGCAGAGTGCGAACTTGTGTGAAATGACGGAGGAGAGCTTGCGGCTGCTTGCGGCACAGCGTATAGTGCGATACGGTCCCTACGGACGTAAAATGCATGAAACATGAACATGTCTCGCCCTGTTTTGCTCTCTGGTTCCTGCTTGGGGACTGTTGCAGGGGACCGCTGCCAGGCAGCTTCTGTGACTTCGACCAGATGACGGTATTGTGAGGGTGCTTTCAACATAGTTCATGATTGGTAGATTCCCCACCCTTCAATCCGAAGAAAACCCTTGGCAGAATTGATCAACCATCTGGAGGAATTGAGGAACTGGCAGCATTCAACTGAAATTGTGCTGATACTGAATTTCGGGGAACTGAGTTTATTGCATGCCAATGGACAACTAGTCGGCAAGTAGATTTAAGTAGATGCTTGTTGTATTGGTGCGTCACTCACTAGAGTTGGTGATGACCTGCAGACCTTTTACAGCCTTTTCCGCCTTAATGATTCTCAGCTCCCAGCCATTCTTGAAATCAAGAACCTGCTGCCAAAGAGACAGTGTCTTGCGAAGCGTGGAGCGTTGCTGTCATTTGTGAGGTGGTCATCATTGGAGCAAAAGTGCGAGACCATTCTATTCCATCCATCGGTTGATGATGGTTAATGAGTATATCATTGTATATCAATATCACATATCCGAGCGATGCAAAGAAATGAAGGCTTCCTTGCTGTTTGGAGTTGAAGCTGTAAGTTCCCTCCTCCTGGAGTAGAATAGCTTGCCAAAATGAAATTGGCTCTCATTTGACTGCATGGCATGTCTCTGCAGTTCGGTGTTTGAACATGTAATTTGATCTACCAATGGCCAATGGCAACAACCTTTAATTTAGCCATCTGAGGAATTAGTGATGCTGTCCGAGAGGGTCAGAGAAGGACATCCATCGCAGAGGTTGAGGCAACTTGGTGACCGTTTACAGGTACTGCATGAGTGAATCAAAGCAGTTGGTGAGACTTGTACGATACCTGTACTGTTTATATATGAATGTATATATATATATGGGATATGAACAGATGTGTAGACTGTAGACTATCACATGTGTTCCTTTGATTTTTCCTTCTTGTGCACTCGGATGCACTTGGTGGTTTGTTCGGTCGTTCCTTCAGGCAGTGCATGTCGCCCACTCCGGTACCTTGGCTTCCATGGCTCGACAGTTCCTAGGATATCCCTGAAGGATGCCCGCAGCACTGGTCAGCACTGTCTCCTACAGTCCCAGGAAGTGCCAAGAGCGAGACAGGTGTCAAGAGCAGTGAGACAAAGCTGGGATCTCGGACTCTCTTGTCAGAAAAGGGAGCAACAAATTTCATAAATTCATGTGTTGGCTACGATGATCACGAACATGTGGGTGATGGAAAATGATTAAATGCTTACATGGAGCAAATTAGCTCCCCTTTTCACATTTTTCACATGCTCACCATAAAACCCAGCAGGATTGCTGCATGTGCCATTGCTTCAAATGAATGACATGTTTTTTGTCTCTGGAACATTCTGGAACTATTTAAGCAAAACTTACTCGCGCAGAAACAAGAGAGAGAGAGAGAGAGAGCTGAAAGCCCAGATTCCGAACATGCATCTTTTTTTGATTGATGAGTGGCCCTGATTTTGCGAAACATTACACACACTGACATACACATAATATACGGACAATATCATCAATATACACGTAAGATCATTATAGTATGTCTGAATATATGTATATATGTATATATATATGTATATATATATATGTATATATATATATATATGTATATATATATGTATATATATATATGTATGTATATATATATGTATATATATATATGTATGTATATATATGTATATATATGTATATATATATATATCATATTGATATGTTTTACATTATAGACAAATATAAAAACACACATACACACATATAATAATTACATAATATGATATATGTATACAGTATCCATGTTTTATTTCGCAGACCGAGCTTCCTTGAGGTCTCTGACATCTGCGGAGGAATTTCGATTGTTCCCTACCATGAAGCTTGATAGGCTGAAGGACTATGGTCAGCGGCTGGGGATATAGTCGTTGCCTCGTTACTTGTAAGCCAGCTGAGAACACATGAGGCCTCGACTGTCAGTATTCGCTTGTACTAGCCAAAAAGACATGGCCAGCATCTGATGTCAGGCAATGCGCAGTCTATATGACTTTGTAGCAGAATAAGTTCCATTTTTGCTTTTTACATGATGTTATTCGGAGTCCATAGGGAGACTGGGTACTGAACCGCTTCTTTGCCTCACGAATTTCCAGAAATCCAGGTGTGCACTAGATGTCTTTACATGCATTTGAGAGACATGCAGTTGAGAAGTCTCTTTCAGCAGGTTGCTGAAATGAAACGGGTTTAGTGAGGCTGTGATTGCAAGGATGCAAGCAGCAAAGTTATGTCTTTGGTCGCAGAAGGAGCTGATGCGTTGTACGATGCAGCACTAGGAATGACGGATATTCTCTGGAATACAGACTGTTTTGCACATAAATGGAGTCTTTAGACTCAACATATTTCAAAATGATGAACCTACTAGAGAATCTGAAACAGGCAGGTGTGTTTTGGCATGTTTTAGCTATAATTATACCACATCAGATAGCCTTCTGTTGGGCTTTAGGTAGAGCAGGCTTAGAATACTCCTGCACTAGGATGTTACATCCTGAAAATCGAAGTGTTGTTTCCATGGATTGAAAGATTTCACGATGAGATCTGGAATGGAGAGGAGAGGATCTTCCGGGATCTTCCGTTTTTTTTTCTGTTTTGCTAATCCCCAAGGAGCTCGGGCAGCAGCTGAGTCGGTGGCGTCTGATACGCAGGATCTTGATTTGGCATAGAGGATTTCTGGGAGGCCGCCCTCGGCCCATGCATCACACATTGTAGAAAACTGCTGGGAAACACACTAATATGAAGAAATGGACCATGTGGACTAATGTGGACTAATGTGGACTAGGAATGCTTTTTCATTCTTTTCATTCTTTTTCTACCTTTTTTTGTTTCACGTGTCTCACAAAAGGTGATAGTTGTTTCACGGAGTCCAGATAGTCCACGTTTTTGTCACCAAGGCCCTCAGCAGTGCAAAAGCCGCCACAGAGTCAGACAAAAAAGGCCAAGTCCCTGAGTCGCGAGGGCCGAGTTCAGCAGTCGCTTGAACATTGAGTTACTTCAACTATCTTCAAGTTACTTCAAGTTTGTGTTTTTTTCGTATGTTTGAAGCAGAACTCTTTCAGAACTATTTTTGAGAATGGATGGCTTATAAAATTCGATATTGTCTATTGTAAGAAAAGGTATAATGGAGCACTAAGTCGCACCAAACCGAGTTCGGCATTGGATTGGTAGCAATCTGGGCGGCGGCCTATGGATCCTATGGCCTTAGATCCGGTCAGGTGCAAAAGGCTGCCCCTTCAGCCCTCTCCTTGTTGGGCCAGATGCGGCAGGCACTCTGCGACAGTCCGGTGATGCCGAAGTGTCTTGGGTACTGTAGAAGACAGAGCAGAGATCAGAATCACCAGTATGTTGATGCATGCCTTATGTATGGTTGAGATGAAAGAGATTTTGAAGCGATAGCAAAGGATCAAGGCTGATCAACGACAGATGTGAGCATGAATCGGGAAATGAATTGGGAGCTGACTTGATCTTCAAACGATGCTGTGTTTGGGAGGCAAAGATGTCAGTGTTGCAGAGGAGCAATATCTCTGGGATCGAATGCATTTCTGATCCCATGCTTCCAGTGCCATTCCATTGCCATTCCATTGACATGGGTCAGTGTCCTTACTCTGTCGCAGCATTCTTGTCCTCCTCTGATTTCACACGCCGGTGTTGCAAGGACCGACGCAAGCCATGCTACAAAGGCTGGTCAGGAAAGACAGAGGCCGATGCTTGACCCAACAATTCTCTTTTTTCTCACCTGAACGTTGCTTTTTCATTTTTAATTGCTCATATACATTTAATTACATTTATAAAATGTTATATATATATACACATCACTATATGTAGAAACGACCTCGTTTGTAAAGAAGAAGTTGCCAAAACATTTATTTAAATGGCAGCATTTGGCTCAGCTGCATCTGATGAGGGCTGGGAGCACCGTTGCTCCCGGGCACTGCGGTTGCAACCTGTGCCTTGTGGTTGGGAGAGTGCTCTCAATTTGCCATTGCGGCGATTTGGGGGCAGCTCCCGTGGCTTTTGCCACTGACAGACTTCGTGTTCTGTACAGTGAGCTGTTGGATATCTGCGCTCGGGGTCCTGTGCTACAGAACCTCGTTCAACCTCCACCTGTGGCAGCGGGTGGTGGTTTGAGGCCCCCAGCACCCCCGGTGAGGGTGCCTGCTGAGGGAGTACATTCTCCCGAGGATCCCGGCGCTGGAGGCGCTGCGGAAAAGAAAGAGACCCAGCCGGAGACAAACGAAGAGCGACGCGCTACACCTCTTGCCAAAGCAGCCCCTCCAGTCATCCCAGCTCCTGCCGTCTTAACGCCACCTCCGCCACTGAGCACTCCGGCGGCGCCACCTCTTGCCCCAAAAGGACCTGAAAAAGAAGAGCCCGAAGGATTGGTCTCGAAAGTCGGTGGAGCAGCCCCACCTAGGGAGTCACCTGCTCCCGTGAAGGCCCGGCCGGCCTAGAGGAGTCAGACGAGTACACGTACGAGACCATCGATCCGGAGGAAGGAGTTGAGAAGGAGCCTGAAGAGAGAGAGATCAGTGGTGGAGGAGACACCGCAGAAAGGGTCGCTGAAGACAAGAGGCTGCCAGCTGAGAGCAGCCGCAAAAGGGACAAATCGAGAAGCCGTCGCCGAGAGAGACGCAAGACCGAAGAAGGGCGAGAGGAGAATAGAGAGAAGAAGAGGAGATCAAGGTCGAGGAGAAGGGAGCGAAGAGCCTCCCGGGATCGTAGGGAGAGGTCACCCTCGGCGAGGGCAAGCCGAGGAGCAGAGAGACCTCGCTCTCCCGTGGGACCCCCCCCGTGGGCTGACAAGGGGGCGGGGAAGGGTGAGATCCGAAAGAAGTCAAAAGGAAAGGTCCGTGAACAGAGGTGGCAGGATATACAAACCTACGGTCCAAACAGGCGCCGTAAGAGGAGAAGAGAGCAAGGGCATACTCGGTGATGCCCCCCAAGAGGCCAGCAGCAGCTGCTGCGAAAGTTCGAAGTGCCCTTCGACGACCAGCAGCGGCGGAAGGCGAACGCAAAGGGGAGGAGTCAGTCCCTCCCGGGGAAAGATTCAAGAAAGGGGAGACAGTAGAGTTGGAGCAGCTCCCCATTGGCGCCCTGCACGTGGGTGATCTGTTGGTTTTTGAGGATTGCAGCTATTTTGGAGGACCGTGCAAGTGCGCGGGCCGCTTCCGAGAACTATGCCAAGCCGAAGGAGGAAGTCGCCTCAAGATTCACTTCACCGGGACGACTCACCCGGATCTATTAGCATATGCGACCGGGATCCCCGACAGAAGTGGAGAGGTCCATATATGCCCGTCAGGGTGTGTGGGAGAACCACATTCTCCCGGTTTGGTTCATTCGAAGCTGGTGAAGTTGATCCAGAAAGCCAAGGAGGGAAAAGTAGATTGGGAGCTCAACCTGGAGACAGAGACAGTGGACGAATTGGAAGGGCTGCGAAAGAAAAAAGCGGAATTAGAAGCCGCCCTAGCCGAGAAAGAGAAACAGGAGGAGAGGAGCAAGGGAGACAAGCGCTCCCGGTCAAAGAAAAGAAAGAGGCGGAGATCCAAGAGGCGGCGAGAGGAGGATTCAACCAGTGCCAGAGAGGGGAGAGAGAAGAAAGAGAAGTCACAAAAACCAAAGAGACGCTATGGGGGACGCACCGTCGCGCGGAAGGACCTCGAGGCAGTGTATGGGGGCACGGGGCTCGACCCCAGGAGCCGGGTGAGGCGTCGTGTCATGCGATATGCCCGGCGCAAGACTCGCAAGAAAGCCTCCAGTTCCTCGACCAGCGAAGAGACGTCCTCCAGCGGGAAGTCAAGGAGTTCGGAGGAGGCCATGGACATGTTGAAGGACATGAACAAGATCCGCAACCTCCACAGGCATGGCCCGGGGGTGCTCACTTCGATGGGGATCGCCAGAATGAAAGAGACGGTGATCGAGTTGGAAGGCATCTGGAAGGAAGAGGACAATTCCTTACCCCCCGTGGCCATGAAATATGTCCGCAGCACTCTGGTGAAGAGTATGAGTGGAGGCGCCCTCAAAGAGGCGATGACGTTGGGGACCGTCCTCGACTTGATGATGATGGGTCGCATCAGCGAAGCCGCAGATGTGGCAATGCAGCGTCTCAAGGCCATAGAGAAAGTGGCTCAGGGAAGCTCATGGAGTTCGACGGAGAAACTGGAGCTTGTGGGCTCCGCGAACCCACAGATCTCCACCAGAGGAGAGTTGACCGCAGCGGCCAAGGAAGCCAAGCTGGATCAACAGAGCAAGGGCCCAGTGTCACCCTACAAGGGAAAAGGGATGACACAAGAAGGAAAAGGCAAGAAAGGCAAAGGCGACGAAAAAGGAAAGGGCAAGAAAGGATCAGAGAGCGACCGAGCAGGAAAAGAGAAGAGAGAAAAGTGATGAAAGAGGCAAAAAAGATGGCTGTGAAGAGAGGGCTGGGAGATATAAGCTCCCGTTTCAAGAAGCAGAAGGAATGTGGAGCCGAAGAGGTGAGAGAGCTGGGTAGCGCGTTAGTGGGAGAACAAAATCTCCCGAGGGCATTTTGTCCTGCTTTGGAAGGAGCTGCCACTCATTCCGAGGCGAAAGCTGTACAGAATTCTGACCTCTTTCCGAGAGAGGAAAATGAAAGCGTTATTTTCAGTGCGAGTGGGGGTTTTTCAGAAGTGGTTGGGTGGCTGGATAGCAGGTTGGATTCTTTCTTTTTTGAGCGGTGTAGGGCCCAGCCCACGGGCAGGGTTTTTCCTTTGCCCATGTCTGACCTGATTTTAAAGGCCACTTTCCCTACTGATCCCCCTCGAACTTTGTCGTGTCTTAGGATGTTGGTCTTGTCTCTTAACTCCCTTAATGGGGAGGGTTTGTTCGCTGAGGAACGTGTTTCACCTTTTCAGAAGAAGGTCCTAGGGTTTTTGATGGAGAACTGTAGAAGGGTTTCAATCTGGACGATTGAGCAGGCACCTGCTGACTGGGCTTCTTTCTTCAGTACCAAATCTGTGGATTATAGAGGCGAAGAAATACTTATGGCCCAGCCAATTGAATGGGAGAACATCTCTCCCGCATTGCCGGATGAAGTAGGAGCAGTAGAATTGTCTCAAGTGGTGGAGCTGGGGAGCAAACACTATGTGGAGAGGTTCACTGATTATTTAGTGCCAGCTGATGATCAAGTGTATACCAAGCCTCCCAAGGTTCATGTCCCCGAGGGATCATGGGATAAAGTTTGCGAAGGTCTACTGCGCCTGGGAGTTTGTCAAGTCATCCCAGAATCACAGGTGCACCATGTCCAGGGAAAACCATTACTGAACGGACTCTTTGGAGTGAGCAAACATGAGTTCTGCCAAGGATATGAGGTGAGGAGGTTAATCATGAATTTGATACCCCTCAACCGGATTTGCAAGGACATCTCGGGAGACGTTGCTACATTGCCCTCTTGGGCCAACATGTCAGCCCTGCAACTTTCTCCTCATGAGGACTTGGTAGTGTCCTCTGAGGATGTGAGGTGTTTTTTCTATATATATTCCGGGTACCCCCATCTTGGCGTCCTTTTCTTGCCTTCAACAAGGCGGTTCCTACCCGGTTCTGCAATGGCAATGATGAAAAGCACTACTTATGTAGCTCGGTCTTGCCCATGGGGTTCAAAAATTCGGTGTCACTGGCTCAACAGGTGCACCGGGTGGTGGTACGGAGAAGCCTGACACGAGTACCTTGCACTCTGGGTGGTGAGTCGGAGATCCGAAAGGATAGACCTTTTCCCTCTTGTGGTCACTTGTATCGAGTATATCTCGATAACTTTGATGAGCTAAGAAAGGTTAACAAGGGCCTTGCGGAGGCAATCGAGGGGAAGGTCTCTCCACTATGTGTGGGGCTTCGAGAGGAATATCTCCAACAGTCTATTCCTCGTCATCCCAGGAAGAGTGTTCAGCAAGCCCGAGTAGCAGAGGTTCAAGGCGCCATAGTCGATGGGGTCGAGGGATTGGCATACCCTAAACCGGAAAAGGTTTTGAAGTATTGCCAATTGGCTTGCCAGCTGCTTCACCGAGGGCGCTGTACTCAGCGACAAGCCCAGGTGGTAGGAGGGGGCTTCGTCTACTTGGCGATGTTTAGGAGGCCTCTGTTGGGAAGCCTTAATGCCCTGTGGAAGTTTATTGTCTCCTTTGATGGCTTGCCCCCGGTCGTTCAACAAGGGATTCCTCTTAATGTCAAGGAAGAGCTCAGCCGCTTCATTGGGCTTAGCCCATTGGCCGTGGTCAACTTCCGTTCTTCTTTGTCACCTTGCGTCACGGCCAGTGATGCTTCAGAATATGGGGGAGGAGTTACTTTCTCCCGTGGCCTTACTGAGGCTGGCGGTTTTGCCGCTCAGTGTCATATTCGTGGAGACCTGGTGGAGCCCTTGGAAGTAGAAAGTGTTTTAACCATCGGTTTGTTTGATGGCATATCAGCTCTTCGCGTAGCAGTTGACTGCCTTGGTTGGAACATCCTCGGTCATGTCTCAGTAGAGTCCGACCCTTCGTGTCGGCGCGTGGTGGAAAGCCGTTTTCCTACCACTTCCTTTGTGAATGATATTCAGCTAGTGGATGAGGAGATGGTACGGACCTGGGCTTGCAGCTATAGCCAGACAACACTGGTCTTGATTGGGTCAGGGGCCCCGTGTCAGGGAGTTAGTGGGCTTAACTCCCGTAGAAAAGGTGCTCTCAGGGATGAAAGAAGCTGTCTGTTTCAGCATGTGCCCCGGATTCGCCAAATGGTCCGTAAAGCTTTTCCATGGGCTCGGGTAGCTAGCTTTTCAGAGAACGTCTACTCAATGGATGCTCAAGACCGGGCCATCATGACCGAAGCTTTTGAAGAAACTCCATGGCTGGTGGATGCCCAAGATGTCTCCCTTGCTCGACGGCCCCGGTTGTACTGGTTTGATTGGGAGCTGGTCACCCAAGAAGGTGTCACATTGGAGCACTCCCGAGAGCAAGGTAATGAGGCATTTCATCGGGCCAGGCTACGAGCCTTAGTGGATGAACGTAAATATTTGGAGCCAGGGTGGGAGAAAAATGGAAGAGATGCTCTCCCGACTTTTACCACATCGAGATGTCGACATTATGAAGGGCACCGTCCGGCTGGCAAAGACCAGTGTCCTCCCCATGAACTTCAGAGGTGGGCAGCTGATGCCTTCCGGTACCCGCCCTATCAGTACCGAGACTCCAATTGTCTTGTCAATGCCAAGGGAGATATCAGGGTGCCCAGTATCCAAGAGCGAGAGTGTATCATGGGCTTCCCAAAGGATTATACCTTGCAGGCCATGAAGAAGGCTCTACATGGGAGCCAAGATCATCTTTCCACTAGGCTCACGATGATCGGCAACTCGTGGAACGTCACGGTGGTGGCGTGGCTTCTGAATCATCTTGGGTACTTGCTTGGTTTCCATCCATTGCGAACGCCCCAGGATATGGTGGAGCGTACTGCTCCCGGGTGCTCTTTGGAGCTCCAAACCTTCCTCCAGCGGCCACCGATGGGACGTCTTCCCACAAGCGCGTCCGAAGCAGGGGATCTGCGCTTGGTCCAAAAGCTGACTACCCTGGTCAGCCTAAAGGGAGAGGATTTACTGTTGCAGGCAGGCTCAGAGGATTTGGTAAGGTACCACAGGCTACGAGCCAGTGTACCTGCGAGGCTTTGGAAATGGGCGGTTGCTGCAGCCTGGCGGTGGCAAGGTCAAAAGGAGCACATCAATGTGTTAGAGATGCGCGCAGTCCTGAACGCCATTCGGTGGCGTTTAGAACGGCGGGGGCAGATCAAAATAAAGTTTGTCCACATGGTTGACTCCATGGTGTGTCTCCACTCCTTGGCCCGCGGGCGATCTAGTAGTTTGAAACTACGCCGAACTTTACTGCGTGTGAATTCCCTGCTCCTTGCAACTGGTTCTCAAGTCGTGTGGAGTTATGTCCACACGGGACAGAACCCTGCGGATGGCCCTAGCCGCCATCCCAGGAGAAGGAAATGGAAAAATGCCCAAAAGGCATCTTGAGGGCAAAACTAAGGAGCAGCGGATTAAAGCACGCAGAGAATTGGGATCGCTAAAGAGCCTCACCGTCCAGCCCACTACCAGAGCCCGCTATGACAAAGCCTTGCAGCGTTTCTTCAAATTTTTGGAAGATGAAAACCTCACCTTGCCCAAGCAAAAAGCTCAGATGGATCCTCTCATTAGTGACTACGTAGAGTTTCTATGGTCTTCTGGAGAAGGACGTGCCTTAGCTGCTGACACAGTAGCAGGCTTACAGGACACCCAGCCACAATTGCGTGGTTATCTTCAAGGAACTTGGCGTTTATTAAGGACCTGGAATGCTTCAGAGATTCCTAATCGCGCCCCGCCTATGCCAATAGAAGTTCTGGATGCTATGGTAGGCCATGCCTTGTTCCATAACAGGCCTCTGTTCGCCCTTAGCTTACTCCTGGGGTTTTATGGGCTTCTGCGGACTGGCGAAATCCTGGGTTTGTCCAAGAAGCATTTGGCGGTTGCCTCCCGTGATACCGCAGTTTTGGTGTCTCTAGGACTCACCAAGGGAGGCAAACGACAGGGCGCAGCCGAAAGTGTCAAAGTCGCAGTTGAAGATGTAATTCGACGGTGTAAGCAGTGGCTTGATGCCCCTGTTAGCCCCCAAAATCTCACGGAAGCCCCTCACGTATGGAGGAAAACTTTCTCTGATACCCTAGAATCTTTAGGTTTCACCTCTTTGGAGCTTCGTCCGTATTCGCTCCGCCGGGGCGGAGCAACTTTTCAATTTCGTCAAGAGGGGTCTTTTGACCGGTTGATGGTGCATGGGCGCTGGCAAGCCTTACGCACCACAAGGCTTTACATAAATGAAGGAATGGCTATCCTTGCGGAACTAGCCATACCCTGGACAGGCCTTTCTCGTACTCTCCGCCGGCAATATTTAACCTCTCTGAAACATCCCTTGCCAATGCTTGAGCCTTTGCCTAAAGGCAGGGCAGGGGGCGTTGGAAGGCGAATCAGGAAGACTGCAAAAAAGGCTGAAAATCAGCCTAAAAAACCTCGTGGAGGAAAAAACGTTTTTCGCCAGGGGTAGGACCTATGTCATTTCCTGGGTTTGGCCGGGTGCATAGGCTACCCACGTGCTTTGGCTGGGGCTTGCCCGTGGTTTGGCCGGGAAGTCCTGGGGGCACTAGGGGATGGGCCCCTCGAACTCCCTTTGGAAGGGTGGAATTTTCCTGTTCTTGTCCGATGTCTTTTTAAAGTTTTGACCAAATCGGTCCTGCACCGCTTTAAAAAATGTGAGCGACTGAGTCTTTGTAGAAACGACCTCGTTTGTAAAGAAGAAGTTGCCAAAACATTTATTTAAATGGCAGCATTTGGCTCAGCTCCACTCCCTCCCCACCCTTACTTTTTCTTCTTTCTTTTAACTGGGAGAAGGCGAATCAGGAAGACTGCAAAAAAGGCTGAAAATCAGCCTAAAAAACCTCGTGGAGGAAAAAACGTTTTTCGCCAGGGGTAGGACCTATGTCATTTCCTGGGTTTGGCCGGGTGCATAGGCTACCCACGTGCTTTGGCTGGGGCTTGCCCGTGGTTTGGCCGGGAAGTCCTGGGGGCACTAGGGGATGGGCCCCTCGAACTCCCTTTGGAAGGGTGGAATTTTCCTGTTCTTGTCCGATGTCTTTTTAAAGTTTTGACCAAATCGGTCCTGCACCGCTTTAAAAAATGTGAGCGACTGAGTCTTTATATATATATGTATATGTATACACTATACAATAGGGGCACATTATATTGTATACATACATACACAATCGTTTGGATCCAGGTGCTGCATATTGCTACCTTGGAATGGTGCATCAATCAGCCTCCAACTCTCTGGTGCCCGGTTGCGGTGTTCTCACATTTCAAGTCATTCAAGTCATTTAGATCAGCTGGCTGTATTTTGCAGGGAAGAATCTAAAGACTTGCAGCAGCAGCAGCCAGAGAGGCTCCAACCCTATCCCATGAACTGAACAGACCAGTTGCCAGAGGGTATTGCACGTGCTTGCCAGATCCGGCGCATGCAACACGGTGGGATGATATCTCCATCATTGAATCATCCGTTGTCCACGGCGATTCTGTAGCAGTCCGGACCCAAATGAAGTAGACCCGCCAGTGTCAGTTGCATGCCAGGTTGCACTCAAAGTCAGTTGCCTATGATGAGGCTGGGCAGATGTTCAGCAGGTCATGAGAAGGTGACTGAACATGGATGATTTGGACCCTCCAATTCGCTCGAAGCAGCTAGGTATCAGAAAAAGAAAGCGTGCATGCCAAGTCTTTACGCTTCCAATTTCATTCAGGGTTCTCAAACCGCATCTGTTTCTGCTGGATCCCAGACATGCCATGATAGGCAGTGGCTGAGGAGGAAGCAAAGCGAAGACGTGAGGACAGCAGACTCCAAGTGGGAAAGGAGCTTCAAAAAATGAACATTCTGCAGATTTCTGCAGGCTTTTGAAATTCGTACTTAGAAAGTGGCAGCAAGATTGCCTCAGTCCAACTCTTCTCTTTCTCTTGTCAAGCATGATTTGGCCGGAGTGGTTTTTTTTATGTTTTTTTCACCGGATTTCCATTAAAGGGGCGAGACAGAATGATGCACATAATGCAAACCATCAGGGATTGTGACACGCCGATCCACGCCGGACGGAGGAAGAAGCCCGAGAAGAGCACGCGAAGATGGAGGACTGGGGGGACGAAAAACATGGATTGGACAAATGGCCACAAGAGCTGTACATGAATTTGGTAACTAGATGATGCTAGAATGTGATTAGATGTAGCTCGTTTCAGTTAGAGCTTATATTTATTACATAATTCACTTAATCCAGTTCTGGAAAGTATTGGTTTAAACTCCATGCTTCGCAGTGCTTTGATGCCTTGAATAGGGTAGAGAATTTCTACACCGGTTGGACACACATACTCAAATGCACACATTGGTATGTACCATTTTGTACCTACACAATCCTACACATACATTATTTGTCCAAGTATACATCCACAATCATGCATATATGAATGTGAAGGATATGGACATCGATGACACCGAGCTGCATACTCTTGTATATACATCGATTCAATATGATTCAATATGATTCAATAGTCGCAGCCTGGAGAGTACTGCAGTTCCGCAGGATCTTATGGATGAAGTGCGCAACAGAAGGCCTTGGCATATCTTGGCATATGGCATTGCGCCCCTCACTGATGTCGACAGGGCATGACAGGGTTTGGGGATGCCACACAGATCCTGTAGAATCCATGTTTAGTACTCTGTTTATTGGAATTTGTATGTATTTTGTGTGTATATGTATATATGTATAATATATATATAATGTTCTGTGTACTAGTAGGTGTTTGTATGTATTTGTGATGTGCCGCCCTAAAGGATGCAGTTGTACGATTTGGCGACCTAGATGTTGTATGATGTTGTTGGAATTCCCCATCTTCACCAAACCCTGGAGTAAGAGATGTAGCTCTAACCGTCCATCACCTTGACAATGCAGCCGCGCCCATCAGGTCTTGGTGACCAAGGGAAGCAGTGTGCTGAGCAGCTCATCCTGAGGAATCTCATGCGATCGATGTGGGTTGCTTAAAAACAGACAAGCGCACAGTAAGACATTATACAATCTATATAATGTGACATTTGGCTGTTGATGCTGTAGGAGCTTCTGAAAAAGTGTGAATCGCAACAGTGTTACAGACACATGCAGCATTCAGCAGAAAGGTAGATGCATTTGAAGCAAAAACTGCTGTTTGAGCAGCCCAGATCATACATATCCTTGTGCCTCTCATTGCTCGCTGGATGGGTACAGAAAAGCCGCTGCATTACGTTCACTTGGTTCAGTGAACGCCATGATTTGCGCTGTGCCGCTGTGAAGTGACGTCCATCAGAACTCGAAAGATGGCCTAAATCAGTTTACAGCAGGCCAAGCTCCCAAAGCTCCTAAGGGAGGCATTGGAAAGCCATGAAACCCAATGAAATACATTGAAATACCATGAAATACTGTCAGAGAATGTCAGATGCCAGTTGCACAAAAGGGCCTGTGCTTTCCAACTCGCACTCTTCCAATCTTTCTGGGAGGATTGTTGAGATGGGGCACATATCACATATATTATTCTATGTATGTATGTGTGTATATATATATATTATATACATACAGATAATATTGAAGTCTGGGCCACTCTTTCGGATTAATGATGAAGATGGCTAGGAAGGTCAGTGTCAGTATAGTGAGGGATTGAACCTTGAACAAACCATCTCCGGCAACGGTCTCAAGCACCGCAGCATCAGACGGAACTGAACTGAACAGCAGTGCAGCATTGGGTATTGTTAACATATGTTCACATTGTTTGATTTTGGGCGTCCGAAACAAATGCGCAACCAGACAAACCGGATCAAATCTTGCAAGTGGATCAACCCATTGAAGGCAGCCTTGTGGTAAGAGAACACCAATTGAAAAAGCAATGCTGTGACCTTTTGCAATAGAGGAGATTGTACGCCACTTGGGTAATCCTTGACTTATCCCCACCAAGCCTGTTTTGAGATGTGTACATACACCATTTCTTTTTTTTTCGTAGCACAAAACTTTTTTGCGTGCCATGGAGCCGGGAAACGATCGCAGGCAGATGATAAGTAATGTTTCAGCTCCCGTACATTCTTTGGTACCAGTGGCCCGTCGAAGGTTTTGGGACAGGTCACATGGAGTGGAGAATTTCAAGAAACCAGACTGCCGCACTTACTGACACTGTGTGTCAAGGTAGCCAAGGCATGACGACAGAGGGTTTTCAACACCCACACCGTTGAAGTCTCACGTGCTGCATTTGCACCACTTGGAAGTGAGTTGCACAGCTGCCAGGCCAAGTGATTTGCAAACGGCTGGCCGCTTGTTGATGAGTTCCAGGGGTTCGGGAGCCCAGGCTGTCTCGTGTTGATTCCCTGGAAGGACTCCACTTGTCCAATGCATCCCTTCCGCTGCTCCCCCAAGCAAAACTGGCCCGCAAGATGGAGCGGGCAGCAAGGAATCCCTCAACCTGCTCTTCTGATGACCTGTCCTTTCTGCAATCATTTGATGAAAAATAGGTCTTCGGGTTCTGTCGCCATAGATCCAGTCACTTCTGCTAATGTAGAAACTTGGAGTTTCGGCCAACGACGCTTTGACATGTTCTGAGGTGGCAGTGGTGACCAGGAGGTGATCAGTGCACCCTGAAGTAAGTTGCTGGAAGGGCTTGATATTGATTAGGGATGATTGGGGCAAGTTTTCTTCTTACAGTTGGCCTGCCAGCAGAAGCTTGGACAGCCCCACAGAGATCTTCAATCTTCTCTTATGGTGCACTCCCAGTCGAAGCTGTTTCATCACTTGATGTGTGTATTAGCATGCCGGAGCATGCCTGATTCCTACCACTCCCTCCAGCTTGCCTTCATGCTGTACAGTTTGGGATCTACAGAGGCGTTCGAGCTTTTTGACCCAAGCAGGCACTACACAGGACACTCTCGATGCCGAGTTTCCCAAGTACTGGTCGCCGTTAGAGCCTCAAAGGCACAGGTGTGGCTTCTGATTGTAACCATGCAAAAACATGCAGACTCGTTAGTGGTCTGAGTGTACGATTCTACGATAATGAAGTTCACTGTGCGTGGTCTTGTAGACCAAGTGACATTGGTTACTGTTCTCATCTGTTCTCATTTGTTACTTGCATGACTTGTACGTATCTAGCTTTCTGTTCGCACTTGACTCCCCGTATTTTTGTGCGCAACCGTAAGCCGAGACAACGGCTGTATGGCTCTTAATCCTTTCGTTCATTCAGAACGGTTCTCACCAGATGGACTGTGACGTTCGGCTATGATGATATGACCCACAAATATCCACAATCTGCATGGGTACAACTATGCACGACTTGATTCCTAAAGCTTGATTGATGATTGATAGCCTGGTTGAATCACAATTCATCAATCTTCATACTCCCGATACTCCCGATCCATCCAATCCCGAGGCCACGAGTTTGCCCTCCGTGAGAGATTGGATGACTTGCAGGCAGGGTCATGCTTTGACGGCTAGGCGGATCGTCTACACGTTCTACGACCCACTCGTCCGCCAAGACTACTTGTAGCACTCCCCAAAGGGTATGAAGGGGTAAGTGTTTCTATCCATCTATCTATCTACCTACCTACCTACCTCTCTGTCTGTCTGTCTGTCTTTCTATCTATCTATCTATCTACCTATCTATCTATCTATCTATAGATCGATCGATCGATCTATCGATCTATCTATTTGTTTATCTTTAATTACACTGTAGATGTTTCTAGAAAACAATCATCCTGGGATAGGTTGGGATTGTCCTGGATATGTTCCACCTAGATTTTTCAGTGGCAGTTTCCACTCGTGATTTCCGGGTCTTCAGATTCGTTATGTTGCCGCCGCCAGGTGTGTTCCTTCCCAAAAGACGTCCAGCTGGACACAGGCGCTTTCTGTAACGCACGTAATGCACTGGTACCAATTCCACGTTCAGGTATGTTTGGGCATTTCAAGCTTATAGGTCCATTATAGGTGTGAGATGTCATGGGAAGAATCGCATTTTAACATGTTTGCGCTCGTAATGATGCAAGTTTCAACATACTCTCCCGAAGCACACTGAACATCCATAGCCATTTGGAAGGTGCAAGTGGCATGAAGAACAGGACTCCATAGAATACTGAACGTAGCAAAAACTGTGCATACACTGCTTTTGCCTAGGACATGCTGTCCAGACTTCAGACACAGTGCATTGTATGTTTTTGCGCAGAATTTGAAGACCGACTACGATGTTTGGAGTCTCTCTTCAAAAAAGGCACAGCCATAGGCTTAGCTGAGCAGCTTGAGTCATCAGCATAGTTGACTGAATCTAGTCACTACCTCTGAGCAGCTGTTGGCACTCAGAGCAGCGCAAGTTGGTCCCCAAAAATCGCGGGATACCAGCTTTGCAGTTCTGAAACTTTACCAAGGCTCCCTTTCTCTACACTTCGCCTCCCAGTACTGGTGGGCAGACGCTCTCAGTTGCCAACCCACACCCGCGTCAACAAATGCCAGGTATTGAGATGATGGGACACTCTTGGTCCAAAGCAACACAGAAGATGTTTCGCTGCGATATGGCTGGAGAACTCCAGATTTGTTTCGCATCGCATCTTCATTTGAGGTGTCAGGAATTTGTGCTGAATTTCATGAATCCTGCATGTTTCATATTCCAAGTGTATAGATTTCTATAGATTATAGATCAGCGCTCCAAATTCCAACCTAAACCTTGGACAAACCGTTAACTCAATGATAAACCATTGATAAACCAATTCAATCCAATTCATATATAGTTTTAGTAGTGGATTCTTGTGGATTCTTCAACTCTCTGAAGGAATTCCAATCAGCTGTCTCCCAGATCTTGCTTTTCCAACTGAGGCGTGCCACTGGCCGGCTCAGTACATCAAGAGGCACTCAGTTTAAATCGAGCGGAATGCTTGAAGAACCTGTTTTTTTTGGTTTTCAGCACGGACAGAGACATCCAATGCCTCTCAATTTCTAAAACCAAGTAGTCAGATGTAGTAAGATGTTGTGGTCTCACTTGTTCTGGACAATGAGAGTAGCATTTGATGCCTGGCAAGGAACAAACAGGGGAAATGGAAACTGAAGGAGGCAAGACAAGATAAGAAGGGGAACATGTAGAAGCAACTCTAGGAAGTGTATTGTAAATGTTTTGATGTTTACTTGCCTCTTGCTTGTTCAATGCTCACTCCTATGTGACGCAGATGGACCTATCAAACACATCTCAATACTCCGACCAAAGCATTTGGATGAATTTGGCAAGGCTCTCTGGTATCTCGCTGCTCTACTGGCTGGGTGTCCCAAGAATTTCAACGAATGTCCAAGCGTTCAAATGCAGATCATCCATGTTGAGCATTGTTGAGCATTGAGCATAATTTCTATGGGTTCGAGACGGTTCCAGGGTGTGCAAATGTTTTGAAATCTTGCAAGTTGTGATGCATCCAGCAGTTTCATCCTCCAACATGTGGTGAGGAAACTGGTTCATTCCGCAACCAGTTTCAATCTGCAGCACCCGATGCTTGCGGTTAGTGGGCAGCGAACAACTTTGAATACCGGGTTATATGATTTGTGTATGCGCAATGCTTTTCTTGCCTATATAATAAAGTGGCTCTTCACGTGAAACCGAGCAAAGCCGGAGGTCGGTTGATCAATACGCCACTGGCTACACCTGCGCTGGGCCGGTAGGATTTGAAAGTGGGTTCAAGAGACCATTCTCATCCATTCTCTGGAAATGATATTTGTGAAGAAGGGTGGAGCGTGTGCAAAAGACCGCTGGAACGCAAAATAACAGCATAGAACGACAGTTAAATTGGTTCGAACCCACACAAGGACACTTTGGGAGGCATTGTGTCTGAAACAAAGAGCAATGGGTTTGAAGCTCTGGTGGGGATCGAAAATCGTCTGCACTGCCAGTGGCATTTGCCCATTTTGACTTTCAAGCTCCGCATTGTGCAAGATGCACGACGATGCTGGAGTTCCGACGCGGAGTATCTCGCTCTGAGACAGAAAGGGATCGTCTGATCACTGCCGTTTCTTTGCCGCTTTTCCACTACCTATCTCATACTCATATCTCTCCACCTATCAGATTCGCATACGTTCATCCTATATCATGCAACGAACATGCATTTTTATAATTTGCCATGTCTCTCTTATCCAGAATATTTCCACATTCGACATCAAGTTTCATGTTGGTTCTTTACTACTTCAACATTGCCAAACTGCTAATTATCTTTTGTTTTTGATGTGTTGGCATGTTTTTACTTTTGCATTCATTTATAGCTGAGATTAGCTGAGTGCTGGTGCACTCTGTGACATCTCTGTAGCAAACGCACGCGCGCACGCACACGCACACATCCATGTGGATGAATATATCATAGTCAAAGTCCGTAAAGTCCGCCGTACTTCTAGGTTTGTGGTACATTGCCTGATGTTGACTGCAATCCCAACGCGATTGAGGACCTATTTCTCCGCAGCTTTTCTACTCCTTGCCTTGAAACAAGAACTCAAGGGCTCCCGAATTGCACAGCCCAAGATGTGAGAAACAGCAGGCCGAGCCCAACAACCAATGCTGGTACTTGATTATCAGTATAGTCCAATAGTATTCCAATAGTCAGATTGGTCAATTCACAGATGGAGTCGTATAGCTGGCTCACTTGATAAGGCAACCCACTCCAGCCCACCCTGTAACGACATGTGACCTCAATACACAGGCCCCCCCTTCTCAGACAGAAATGAGTTTTCATGGCCAGAGATTCCCCACTGGAGAAGGTTGAAGTTTTCTAAGGGGTCATCCCCCCAGACAATTGTTACAGTAACTGTTACACCATGTTACACCCCACCTGCCGTTCTTAGCGACCTCCCATGAGCACTGACTTTGCTGGCGGATTACCAGCAACCTGGTCAGGGCCCTGTTTCAAGCTACACTGGGATTCAAACCTATTCAGGATAGTTTCATACGTAGTATTTCAATGTATTTCATACGCTGTGCTCTTCAAGGGCATGGACGGCATGGAGATTCTCATGAAACATATATATTAGTTTCTCCCACAACTTGAGACGCAGCTGGCTTGTAAGGCCATGGTGGTTGCCAGCAAGGAGACTTCGCTGGCAGGAGAGCGATGGCACACAAAAACCGTCCAGAAGTGAGTGCACCAACCGATGACGGGAACGAAATCTCCACTGATCAACACAGTCGACTCCACTTCAGTAAACTAATTCTATCTAATTCTGTTGACTCAGCAGATACGCGGATGACTTTGTGTCATGCAAGCTGGGGGCTCCAGCTATCACATCTATCACTTGCAGCGACCAGTATGATTCGTTGAAACAATTTGAAACATATGTTAACAACTGTTAACATATTAACCATGCTTAAAGCATCAAAGAACACTTATGCAGTTCACCAGCAATCCACCAGCAATTCACCAGCCATTGACCAGCGGGATCAGGAGCTGCCGTCTCTGCACAGGCCCCGGGATTCGGTGGAAGGGGATATCACATGGAATTCACATGGAATTCACATTGATTTCACAATATGTTCAATTCAAATTGGAAGACCCTTCGAAAGGCAGATGTCCACATTCATCCACATTCTAGATGGTGTTGAATACTGTTGAATGCAAGCGCCTTTTACGCAACGCATTTATATATACCATGTTATACCACAACATGGGTGCAAGATGCTCAGGCTAATGTGAGATGCAGAGTGAATTCTTCAGTAAATCAGCTCTTTCCATTTTCCTGCACTGTCTGAACGTCAAAAGTCTAAGGTATTTTATTATCATTTCAGATCTTCTTGACCCTGGAGAGGTTTTTTTGTGTGCATGGTCGGTGGATTTCAATACAATCATTTTTTGGCGGTTGACAATTCATACTTCCTGATTCCCGGGGAAGGTGCAACCAAAGTGCCAAAGGACTCTCCTTCTTGAATCTGGGTGGTCCAAATTGGTTATGGATGCTTTACTATCACAAAATGATACAAAATGGCTTTTAATTTTAGCCATACCCAGACCCGCATTCCTGCAGGCTGCCAGGAGCCCCACCAGCTGAGTTCAGGGAGCATGAAGGGGCTATGAATGGCTATGAGGGTTAGAAAGTTCCCATGATCAATCTGGTGATGATATGGAGAGAAAACTGCGGTTGTCACCACATACTGATTCTACCTCTCCAGAAGGAGAATAGCTATTTGTTTGAAATGTCATGCGGAAAGCGGCAAGGGAGGCAAGGCATCGGCAAAGCCACGCAGGAGCGCAGATGACTCGTGTCCCACTTTCGGCTCGGTTCCACAGAGGGAAGGGAGCCTGCAGCCAGCAGGACTCAAATGCAATGACGCGTCCACCCAATCACCCAGAGAACATGTGACGGGTATCATTCAGGGCAAAACGTTTTTCGCTTTCCTTTTTCTTTCTGTAAGTGGTTTGCGGCAAATTTATTAGATAAGACGAGACATTCAAGATCGCAGTTGAAAATGCACTTGAGGTTTGGATACATGTGTGACGCAGTTGAGACTCACAAGTAAGAGACTGGCCGTCTTGATTAATGTTTGTGAGGCACGCCTTCAAAGTCGCTGGGTACCCAGCCGCTGCAATGTTTGAAGCTTTTCTTGATGATGTGTATATTGGGGAATTTTAGCATGCACAGCACCTACTTATGGCTGTGGCATGCTGTGGCATGCTGTGGCATGCTGTGGCATTAAACAACAAAGTTTAGTGCAACTGTTGTTTTGTTGCAAACTGGAAAATCATGTTGCCTTAGGTAAATGGTAACGTATGATGCAATGCAATGTAGTTTCGCCATAGTGCATTATGAGATGAAGTAGCGAGTGCATTCCAAGGTCGTGCCTTTCTCCCTTTGCCATGTCGTTCCATCCCATGTTATGTGTGGTTCAATGTCAAACACTGTTTATATAGTAATATTACATACAGCAGACAGTAGATACATACAGATACTTCCAGATACTTCTGGATACTTGCTGATACTTATACGTAGATACTTACATATACATGTATATATATATATACATTCATTGAATACATTTCAACTACATATTTGATGATATCATATTTGTATAGTATTTATCTACATGATGCGAAATGAAATCTGGCTCTTTGTTCCCAGATGCAGTTACACGGATTATTCTTACCTCATGGCATCATGCAACGTTCTACAAGACACATCCGAGGCCAACCATGGCATGGCAGGAAAATACAGAGGATTCAGGTCCGCCAGTGGTCGAGCCAGACCAAAGGAAGAGTTCTGGAGTTCCAGAGAAATGAAATATAATGATACATAATATATATATATACGTATATATATATGATATATATATATGATATGAGATATATATATATATGATATGAGATATATATATATGATATATATATATATAATATATATATATATGATATATATATGTAGAAAGTAGATATAATGTTATATATATATGATATATTCATGTGTAAAATGCTATATTATTCAGTGAATCTATTCTCAGATCATCAAGAAACTGGAGGTTGATTGTTATGTCTTCAATAGTTTGCTTCACGTGCGCACCAGATCCGACAGCCCTGGGCTTGCAAAGAATGCAGGTCCTTCTGTGGTGAGTCAGTGTGATCCTCGGTTCGACAGCACGCCCCATTTAAAAAAAAAGGAACCAACGACACATGCAATATGGATCTGGGACTCTGAGTGGACCCTGATCCATTTGGCCTTGCAGTTCTGGGAGCCGTTGGGCCGTTGAGGAAAAACGCGGCTGAGGTCTCGATCGGGGACCTCTCCCAAGAGCCCTGAGATACCTGGTGAGCCGGAGAGATGTGTTGGAGTTGGAGTTGGTGTAACAAGCTGTTTCAATAGCTTTGCACTCCTTGGACCCATCATTTTTTTGTGGGGAGCCAGTTGGATGATGCCTGATTTGCATGAGGCAATTCTCTATTCATCAGGTTGCTACTGTTCTGTTTCTTTTAGTCATGCTCTCGTTTGGTAGGCTGATGGCATTGACATGCAATAGATAATACCAGATTGAGAGAACTAGCAGATCCGGAATCCATTGCCGTAGCTGAAGGGATCCGTATCAGACACTGTCCCACTTCCCCTTGAAATCTCTTGGTTTCCATTTTCTGCGCCATTCAGACTCGGAGAGCATGGCTGCAGCCAATGCAGCTGCGACGGACCTCACAGGTGGCCGTCGAGCTCCACACACTGCAGCAACTAAGTAATTGTATGAAAACATTGACTTTGGGTTGCAGGTGGTTTTTACTCTGTAGCAAAATTGAACTGAAGTCTTGATGTAGATTATGTGTTATGTTCATTGATTGTCGTCCAGCTTCACAATGCTGATGCATGAAGATGCCTTGTTCCTCCTTGTTCTATCGGCAAGAGTCACATGAATGCATAGTGGCGCTCCTCCGCTGCACCACCCACCTTCAGGGCCCCTTGGGCACCCTTAAACTGCGCTTGCAGAGACTTTCTGAATGTGGGAAGACTCTACTTTTACCCACTGCAGCAAATCTCCAAACTGGGAGAGACTCACTTGAGGACCAGCAGAGTTGACATGCATCCACTGGAAGGTTGCTTCAGTTGCTTCCACATGCTGCCACTTTTCTTGGGCAAGCCAGCCTGGCACCGCGGAAGTGATGCCAGTTCCAAGTAAGCTACAGTGATAGCCAAAGCTCAAAATATCTCAAAATGCTATTTCTTGCTTCCGCATGACACTAAAACCAGCTGACTAGCTTGGGTTCATCAAGTCCTTCTGGTAAGTGTTCAAGCTTCTAGTCAAGCCTCCTTCAGTCGCTCAAACACAAGCTCTCCTCCTTCGACTATCCACATCTCCGACATCTCCATGCCTGTTGCCGACCAGCTTGCCATGATGGCAGCCAAAACGCAAGTCTCTAAGCCAAACTGTCCAAACATGCATGTACTGTACACGTTGAAACTGCGAATTGAATGGAATTGTCAGGATTCTCCGTTGCTAGGGAAAACCGGAAAATTATTGAAACGTGCTCTTGCTTTTGGGGTTCAAATGACAGTACTCGAAGCCTAGCAAGAGGCCACCGGTATTCGATATCCAACCATATCCAACTACATCCAGATGGAACATCACCACGCTTGAAACCAGTCCTATCTGGCGCCTGGCGCAGGCAAAAATCCAGATACAACCGCTACCTCTAGCAAGGCCGGCAGAAAAGCCAAGAGGTTGCTCTCGTTAGTCGATGGAGTCGTTTGTCGTCAGGTGAACATCTCCAGCTTTAAGGGGCCAGCATGTTGCTATTGTGAAGGAGTGGGAAACCCAGTGGCACAAAGGCATCTGCAAACGAGCATGACATTCTACGTACTGATTGTCAAAGGAAGTTTAGGGGGAGAAACTTCCGTGTTACGGACTTTTAGAATGTCAGGGAAAGAGTTAGTCAAAGAAACAGTTAGTCAAAGAAACAGTTAGTCAAAGAAAGAGTTAGTCAAAGAAAGAGTTAGTCAAAGAAACAGTTAGTCAGGGAAAGAGTTAGTCAAAGAAAGAGTTAGTCAAAGAAACAGTTAGTCAGAGAAAGAGTTAGTCAAAGAAAGCGTTAGTCAAAGAAACAGTTAGTCAGGGAAAGAGTTAGTCAAAGAAAGAGTTAGTGAGGGAAAGAGTTAGCAAAGAAACAGTTAGTCAAAGAAAGAGTTATCAAAGAAACAGTTAGTCAGGGAAAGAGTTAGTCAAAGAAAGAGTTAGTCAAAGAAAGAGTTAGTCAAAGAAACAGTTAGTCAAAGAAACAGTTAGTCAAAGAAACAGTTAGTCAAAGAAACAGTTAGTCAAAGAAACAGTTAGTCAAAGAAAGAGTTAGTAAAAGAAAGAGTCAGTCAAAGAAACAGTTAGTCAAAGAAACAGTTAGTTAAAGAAAGAGTTAGTCAAAGAAAGAGTTAGTCAAAGAAACAGTTAGTCAAAGAAAGAGTTAGTCAAAGAAACAGTTAGTCAAAGAAACAGTTAGTCAAAGAAACAGTTAGTCAAAGAAACAGTTAGTCAAAGAAACAGTTAGTCAAAGAAACAGTTAGTCAAAGAAAGAGTTAGTAAAAGAAAGAGTCAGTCAAAGCAACAGTTAGTCAAAGAAACAGTTAGTTAAAGAAAGAGTTAGTCAAAGAAAGAGTTAGTCAAAGAAAGAGTTAGTCAAAGAAAGAGTTAGTCAAAGAAACCGTTAGTCAAAGAAAGAGTTAGTCAAAGAAACAGTTAGTCAGGGAAAGAGTTAGTCAAAGAAAGAGTGAGTCAAAGAAACAGTTAGTCAGGGAAAGAGTTAGTCAAAGAAAGAGTTAGTCAAAGAAAGAGTTAGTCAAAGAAACAGTTAGTAGTTCAAAGAAACAGTTAGTCAGGGAAAGAGTTAGTCAAAGAAAGAGTTAGTGAGGGAAAAGTTAGAGTTGGTCAAAGAAAGAGTTAGAAAGAGTTAGTCAAAGAAAGAGTTAGTGAGGGAAAGAGTTAGTCAGGGCATTGTGATTTGCAACTGTAGGATTGTTCCCGCAATGTAAATGGGATTGCAAGTGGTGCTGGTGGAGGAGTTGCCGATGGAGTTTTGGAGGAAGTCTCGCACGAAATGCGTTTTTGAGAGATAGCAGATGCACGAAACCCTATGTTTTTCCATACAAAGTCCGTCCCCGAACCTCGATGATCTACCTCTGCGGTGCGACGGGTTGCGAGACGGTCTCGTGTGTGGTCGGATCATGCTCGGATCATGTTCGGATCATGGGTGGATCATGGTCGGATCGGTTCCGCATTGTAAATGGGGTTTCAACTGTTTTTCGTGCATGTGTGGTCGACAGAATTCCATTGTGATTTGCAACTGTCGGATCGTTCCCGCATTGTAAATGGGATTGCAAGTGGTGCTGGTGGATGAGTTGCCGATGGAATTCCATTGTGCTTTGCAACTGTAGGATCGTTCCCGCAGTGTAAATGACTGCGTCAAGGTTGCTTCGTGCTGTGGCTGCATTGGTAATACTATTGTCTTTTGCAGCTGGTAGATTTTCTCCATTTTGGCGCTAGTGATTTTCTTTCTAAAAATCCTTTTAAAAAGTGTTTCAAAATCGTCTTTTTTTTCGCTCTGGCGTCGAGATCTGGTTTTGGAGCCACAATTTCCGACGCCGTTGTGTGTAGTTCTATTGTGTTTTGCAACTCAGTCTCTGCAGATCGCATTGTAATGGCTGCGTCAAGGTTGCTTCGTGCTGTGGCTGCATGCGTAATACTATTGTCTTTTGCAGCTGGACTTCGTAAATCGTCTTGGAGTGGCTGCATGAAGGCTGCGACAGTGATTTGTCAGCAGATTTTCTCCATTTTGGCACTAGTGATTTTCCTTCTAAAAATCCTTTTAAAAAGTGCTTCAAAATCGTCTTTTTTTCGCTCTGGCGTCGAGATCCCGGTTTTGGAGCTACAATTTCCGACGCCGTTGCGCGTAGTTCTATTGTGTTTTGCAACTCAGTCTCTGCAGATCACATTGTAATGGCTGCGTCAAGGTTGCTTCGTGCTGTGGCTGCATTTGTCATACTATTGTCTTTTGCAGCTCGATCGTAAATCGTATTGGAGTGGCTGCATGAAGGCTGCGACATGGATTTGTTAGCAGATTTTCTCCATTTTGGCGCTAGTGTTTTTTGTTGCACGTAGGTTTAGAGCAGTGTGAAGTGTGGGGCGTGAAGAGTGCAGTGTGAAGTGTGCAGTGTGAAGGAAGCAGTGGGAAGTGAGAAGTGTGAAGTGTGGAGTGTGAAGTTTAAGGTTGGAGTGCGAAGAGCGCAGTGTGAAGTGTGAAGTGTGAAGTGTGAGGTTTGGAGTGTGAAGGAAGCAGTGAGAAGTGTGAAGTGTGGACTGTGAAGTGTGAAGTGTGAGTGAAGTGTGGAGTGCGAAGTGCGAAGTGAGAAGTGTGAAGTGTGAGTTTTGGAGTGTGAAGTTTGGAGTGGGAAGGAAACAGTAAGAAGTGAGAAGTGTGAAGTGTGGACTGTGAAGTGTGGAGTGTGAAGTGCGAAGTGAGAAGTGTGAAGTTTGGAGTGTGAAGGAAGCAGTGAGAAGTGAGAAGTGTGAAGTGAGAAGTGTGAAGTGTGGACTGTGAAGTGTGGAGTGCGAAGAGCGCAGCGTGAAGTGTGAAATGTGAAGTGTGAGGTTTGGAGTGTGAAGGAAGCAGTGAGAAGTGTGAAGTGTGGACTGTGAAGTGTGAAGTGTGAGTGAAGTGTGGAGTGTGAAGTGCGAAGTGAGAAGTGTGAAGTGTGAAGTTTGGAGTGTGAAGTTTGGAGTGGGAAGGGAGGAGTGAGAAGTGAGAAGTGTGAAGTGTGGAGTGTGAAGTGTGGAGTGTGAAGTGCGAAGTGAGAAGTGTGAAGTTAGGAGTGTGAAGGAAGCAGTGAGAAGTGAGAAGTGTGAAGTGAGAAGTGTGAAGTGTGGACTGTGAAGTGTGAAGTGTGAAGTTTGGAGTGTGAAGGAAGCAGTGAGAAGTGAGAAGTGTGAAATGTGGAGTGTGAAGTGTGAAATGCGAAGTGAGAAGTGTGGACTGTGAAGTGTGAAGTGTGAAGTGTGGACTGTGAAGTACGAAGTGTGAAGTGTGGACTGTGAAGTGTGAAGTGTGAAGTGTGGACTGTGAAGTGTGAAGTGTGAAGTGTGGACTGTGAAGTGTGAAGTGTGCAGTGTGAAGTGTGAAGTGTGAAGTGTGAGGTTTGGAGTGTGGAGGAAGCAGTGAGAAGTGAGAAGTGTGGAGTGTGAAGTGTGGAGTGTGAAGTTTGAAGTTTGGAGTGCGAAGAGTGCAGTGTGCAGTGTGAGGTGTGGAGCGTCGAGGGAAGGACACGGTCGGGACAGGGTGTCTTTGAACTATAGGTCATTTATGTTTGGGAAACTTCCGCCGCCGGCTTGCCCGGGTCTATGTTAATGTACTTGATACTTGCTTTGTTTAGTTTTGTACACGTTTTTTTCGTGCTTTGTCTGGTATTGCTGTTGTTTCGTCTTATTGGGAGTGGCCTGATGCAGCTCAGGTGCCTCAGAGCGAAGTCCAGCGATGGTGGAGCGAGGTTGGGTGACACCACCGGGTCGGTCAAAAGGAATTGACGATGGTTACCGATGGTTGGGGTAGTGTCTCAATCTAATTCAGGGGTTGGTAACTGTCCCATTTTGGGAATATTGGACATCACCTTATAGTAGCCATTATAGACCATATACCTAATGGTTGGGTGATGTTCAATGGGGACATTTAATGACCCATGTAATTCACATTGGCAACACATTGTAGATATGGATGTTGTCCTTGCGGTCTGCCATGGTCAGCCATTGGTACTAGAACTTTGTTTCAGTGGGGAGATGCCCAGCGGCACACAACTTGAACATAGCTAAAGGGCTTTTACACTGTGGGCTGCTGTTTTGAGTGGAGATACCCAGCTAATTCGTATCCACTGACACCACTATCATATATAGATTGGGAGATATTTTGATGTTTTTTGAATCCATAATCCACATAGTTTGGATATGTTTGGATGTTAACATCATGGCACAGTCGCGCCCCCTGTGGCAGACCCAACCGTCACTGCAACAGGTCGCCAATGAGATTCAACTCATCACAGAGGCTGCCTCGCTCTTGGATTCTCCCAGTCTCCCAGTCACTTTTGCAGTCAGAAAAAAACTCCACTGTCAGGCAGTCACTATCAATCACTGTGGTGATGGTAATGGTGAGATGATGATGATGCTGATGCTGATGCTGCTGGTGAGAAGAAGGAGGAGACTGGAGGAGACTGGAGGAGGAGGAGGAGGAGGCTGGAAATGATCAAATGTCTCCCCCGAGGTTGATGCCAAGTTGGACCTCTGGAGAGCTCGCATGGCAGAGAAGGACCAGGCGCAATTTTTTCGCAGCCGTCCCTAAGGCCGTAGGCTGGTGTGGCGCAGAGTCGCTCGTCATAGGCATGGATCAGGATGGAATAAGCTCCTGGGGCTGTCCCCTCGAACATCGAAGCACGCAAAAGGTGAAAGAGCTTGTCAGGTCATCAAGAGACTCTACGTGAAAGTCAAACAACTTTCTGAGTCGGGTCCCTGTTTGAGTCACAGCATCGGATCGACAGAGCAATTTGACATAATTTGACTGCACTTCTGGGGTGAGTGCTCTTGCTATCTCTTGCTCAGCCGGCGAACTTTTGCTCGTCAAGAGTTTGAAGCAGACATTGTCCTTGCTGCGCTGCTGCACCCTGTCCATCTCAGGCCAGCAAAGAGTGCTGCGCCCGCGGTTCGAGACTTGGAAAGACCAATGAAAAGCGCGGCACACTTGCCATGACAACGGAAAACACACTTGATGGTAATGTAATTTGTCGGGATGGAAGTTTCATCCTGCTGCAAGTTGCTACCTAACCGAGCCTCAAACTGGTGAGTGAATGGAGCGATACTTCCTCCAGTTTTGCCACTCATCAGCTACCCGCCAAGTTGGAATGGCAGAAGCACTCGGAGCAAGCAATTGGGTAGCTTCTTTGCAAACCATCTTTCCAAGAGATGCGACATCCGAAAGGACAACAGTTTTCATAATTCTTGAAGATGTAACAGGCACATGACGGCACATGTGTAGACTCCTTTGGCACACCAAGGCGGCTCAAGCAAGCAGCGGGACACGCAGCCCGTTGAGGACAGCCGTGCTAGTTGAGGTTATTTGGGTATGGATCAATACCTATTAATACATATTAATACCATTTTTTATGGGATGAACATCCATTTACCAGCTATTTTGATGTTCACCAGGGGTACAAGGTTTTGACACACTGCCATTTAAGGATTTATTTGGTATACTTTCGCTATCTTTCGCTCTGACTCAAAAAATGGTTGGTTGAATCGTCGGATTGATAAGCAAGAATCTTCTCGTGTTTCTGGTTGGCTGATGGTTTTTCAATGTTTTTCAATGTTTTTCACCTGCTGTATGTAAACACTTCGAATTGGGGGTTGCACGAACGCCCATTCTGTGTGGCAGGGCAGCTACTCGGAGTGGTCGACTGGTTCCAGGGTCGGGGAGCCAAGGAGGGGCTGACAAAGTGTCGGACATCGAAATCAGAAGATTACGTCTTCAATTCAAGCCCTTCAGTGGATCTCAGCATGATCTCAGTATCATTTGAGTATGATCTGAGTATGATCTTGATGGGATTTTGCATGATTTGGATTGATTTGGCGGAATTCTTGCAGGTCTCCTTCCCACAGTTCTCGGCCCTTGATGACCGCACAGTCTGTGGATGGTTTCCAGGTGAGGGGATAAACTGTCAAACCATGACGGGCATCGACGTGCATTACGGTAAGTCCTTGTGCAGGCATGCAACTGACATCTCATGTTGGGATGTATAGTATAATTATGGCATCTACCTGATAGTATTATAATATATTGCATATTGAGACTGGGAATGTGGCTCTTGCCTGCCATCCTCATCCATCGCATTAATGTCGACCATCCTTTCTCAATGCGCGCTTTGCGGAGCTGCCAGGGTGTGATCGGAACCAGATCAGGCCGCTCAGGGTTCGAGAGCCCAGCGCACCTTGAGCCGAGATGATTGGACGATGGAATGAGGGGAATTTACCCTCTGGTAAACTAACATAGCTATTGACAATGGCCATCTATAGTGGATTTACCCATTAGAAATAGTGATTTTCCATAGCTATGTTAGTTTACCAGAGGGTAACAGACCTGTTTTGTGCAATGCTCTGTCCGGCTTCTTTTCTGAATTTCACCGCCTTTGGCAGCTGGTTTTGGAGGTTTTCACAAGCAAAGCATGGTAGCAGCGGGGAAATTCCAGAGTCCTGTTAAACATGATTAGAATATATTAGAATTAGAATACATTAGACAACATTAGGAGATGTTTTCAAATGCGGTGGGTTTTGAAATCTCCATCCTTACGACGGTCAGTCTTTTTCAGCTTTCTGGCTTGAAATCTCTCAGGTCTTTAAGTCCTTCCAGTCGTCCGCTCTTGGGTGCCAGCCTAGGCGGAAACATTTTGAGGAAGTGCTTTTCGCCCTATTGAATCCGACTGAATGGATATGCACGAAGATGAATATAATATATATATATACAGATATGAATATGATTGATATGATTGAATATGAATAGATAGATATGAATAGATGCTGATGCATTTGGTGTTGTGCACGTGTCTCTACATTGGTAGTAGATTCAAAGCAAAAAGCCTTTTGAATGTTCAACAGTTGCCTTGAAAACGCTGCATTCCTTTGCGTAGACCCGCAGACCGGAGACTAATGTGCTGTGGCAGGAGCATCAGATGGCGTGAATGGGCGAAGTCCAGAGGTGAGCAACGGTTGAGTTGAGAAGAACGCTTGGAACATGTCCACTTTTTGGCTGAAACTCTGGACATACAAATTGATCAAATTGGCTTGGAACATACTCGACATACGAAGAAGCTTGCTTTTTGTGCCGAATCAGGTGTTCCAGAGCTGCTGTTGGCAGTGAGCAACACTATTCATTTATTTCATTTGCTCAGCTAGTCTCAGAACATCTCAAAACCAACAGTGATGCCGTGTGGTGACAGCATGGACAAGGCGATTTCCCTCATGTATCCTGAAGTCCTAGGCACTCAGCACTGAAGTCCTAGGCCCCTAGGCACCGCGATCCACAGATGGCCAGGTACGGCCTTCAGTGCTGACCACACAAACGTCTGAGCCCCAAGAGTCAGAATTGTGACTGGTTGGGATCAATTTCTCGGGATATTCCGGGTATGGAATTCTTATGATTTGTTACTAGTTGCAGTATTTTGCAGTTTCTGCAGATTTTAGGTGAACCAACCAAAGTGTGTGACAAAGGAGACGTTCGGAGCGGACGCAAACCACCAGTAATTAATGGCCATGGCTTTCTGGCACCCGCTTCGGATGCTTCTCCAATTCTCATCCTTGTTTTGGAGAAGTCCATCATTTTCTGTTGGCTGCGGGGCCACTTGTTTTTGACACCAACCATAAAAGCCAATGTCGAAACATTCCCAGATTCATCCAGATTTCAAGCCACATCACATCAAGCCGAACAAAACACGAAACCCAGGTCACCGCAAGCTGGGCACCTGGAGTGCCGAGGATGGATGGGGTCATGGTGGCTGGTTTAACATCAACTGTCGTTGTGGATTCCGAGGCTGCACGGAAGCCCCAAAAGAGGGAAGCAGCCGAAAGAGTGCAGATCCTGTCCCTTGGCACATCTTGGCACATCTTGGCACATCTTGGCACCATGCACCATGCTGCGAGCTGGCACCGTACAGCGATATTTTGATGTTGGAGGTGCCAAGTCCAGTTGCACTCCAGGTATCTTCGACAAGAAGTTGCGCAGCTGCGTCGCCAAAATGCTGAGCTGCAGAACCAGGCCTGGAAGATCATTTTTTGGGGACGAAAGGTTACCATTTGAGATTCCCAAGATGCATTGTGGCGGGTTGGATTCGGATTGGGCATCACACATGGGCTACACATGGAAGTTGGAAGGCCAGACATAGAGCAAATTCAAGACTCGGGCAGGATGACAGCATTGACACGTATTGACTACATGGGCTTTGACTGTCTGTATCCGATGTATCCCTTTTTCAGGGATGCGTCGGCTCCAGACACTGAGGCTTTTGTCTCTAAATACTTTCTTTGTCAGTGGCATTGCTTTGCATGACACGTAGATATCCATAGCTACCTTTTGGTGGCAAGGTCATTTTGGTCTTGACATCTCAACAGAACACATATTTGAAGAGCAAGAAACATCCCGAAACACGTACCACTTGCACCATCGATTCGACGGAGCACAACTGAAGCTCAGCTGAAACAGGTGCGCGCCGGTGATCTTCAAGTGGAGAACTTGAGTATCATCGTGAAAGACCTGCAGGACAGAAAGATGATGGGCTGACGGGAAGTACAAGTCGATTTTTACATATTTTTTTACTTATTCCCAATTGCTTTCTTCGCTCTGACAGAGTTCACGAGGTTGTGAAGCTGCCCTCACACTTTGCTGATCCTTAGGTCCTTTAAAGTGCTCCAGCCTCCTCCATTGTTACGTTGATGCACTGCACATTTCTGACAGCAGCAGGACTCGCAACGGAGCCGAACATCTCCGCCCGGGAGCCATGGTTAATCTACAAAGTCTTGACATGTCTCGACTAGGTTGCTGATGAATCTGATGACGCGGCTGATCTTTCGTATTGCATCTGATGCTCCATGCCTTGATATGGTCCCTCGCTGAATGAATTCTTTTCTGCTGTACCGGCTCTGGTGCGAACTAGGTCTGGCATTGCACCTGCCTTGCCCCCACAGACAGGTGGCCGGGGTCAGGGATGTGACCTGTACCATGACTTCAACACTGAATGCAAGAAAGAGACAAGAAATGTAAGCTCGGAAGGCAATTCATGTCGTGGTGTCTACAAGTAGGATCAACAATTTTAGTGTGATGTTATGACAAAACTGTACAAAACAGTGTGTGTATATTGTATATACACATATATATAGTTATATATACGTATAAAATATAATATATTATAATTATATTATATATATATATATGTATGTTATCTCTTTTCAAATGAAGTTGTGAGTCCAAAGAGTCCAAAAAAGTAATGCACCGCCAGGTCCAGGCAGTGGAACCAGCACCCCGGTGGTGAATCCCATGCCAGCCAGCTACCCAGTTTTGAGGCAATGACGGTTGAACCACAGTTTTGATCTTCGCAACGTTGGGATGAAATTCATTGAAGTTGACCATTGATTGACCATTGATTGACCATTGATTGACCTTGATTGATCTTGATTGACCTTGAGATTTTGACTACTTAGAAGGATGTTTCAGCAATATTCAGGAATTCTTTCTGACCGGCCATCGGCCCATGGTCAGAAAGCGGCACACGGAATTGAGGCGGCCGTTGCCTCGCCAAATGTTAGCAACGGGTCAGGCAAGGGGGTTCGAATGGGTTCTATTTTGATACAGTTTCCAGTCATTTCCAGTCCCAAATTGCTTGAGGACAGGGATGTCATTATCATATAATTATTGTCATTATCATTCAATATTCATTATGATCTATTATGATCTATTATGATCTATTATGATCTATTATGATCTATTATGATCTATTATGATCTATTATGATCTATTATGATCTATTGATCTATATATATATATATTTGAATTAGTTAATACGGTTGATTTATGATATTTATGTTGATTTAAAGATATGTCTTGATCTAGCCACCAGGTCCTGGATGCTAGCAGCTGCTAGCAGCTAGTTGCCACAGTTCTGGGACGGTCGCTTGGAACGAGGCCCGCAGCCCTTGCCGGCACAGCACACAGTAACGGGTGAACATGCCAGAGCGTGTGAGGCCCAGAGTAGTCGGTTCTGTGAGGATTTCAGATCTTGGGGACTGAACTCAAGGACTGTTTTCGGGAACCATGATCTGCACCAATAGAGACCCAGAGACCATTCCCGTGTGTCAAGTCACCTAGCATGCCTGCGAGCTATCACTGTGCATTCCAAGACCATGCCAGCCCCTGAGGTATGGTCATCGAAGGCTGTCCATGGACAGCCAATCTGGAGTGTGGGGAGCTCACTTTCAGCTGAGCAGGTTCCTTGTTCCGTTCAAAATAACAGATCTACATCTACGGGTCAAGCAGACCAAAGCTGTCACCATTGTTTCCAAAGGGACTGACTATGAAGAAAACATTCCAGGCACAACACGAGATAAGGAACTCACATGTGCACGTGATGTTATCAATGGTCACAATACATTGCGCCACCATGCGCCACCAACAGCAGTCGAACACCTTGCACGCAGTGGCCCCTGCAGATTTCTATGGAGGGTTTGGGAAGATAAAACATGCCCAAACACCCACTTGATCATTTTTTCATGAAGAATATGGCACCTCCCAGATAGGTATGCGTTTTTGGAAAACGAGCAAAGAGGAAATGCTTCGTTGCGGCGTTGAGGATTGTTGCTTCTAGAAGCTCTGCAGCTAACCAGGCCCTGGACCTGGCGAAAAACCTCAATCTGACATTTTTACTGACCAAGGAAGGACATATCAACGTTTCAAAGAAGTAAACTCATACAATTTCAGCAAAAATAGACTGCTACTTTACAAACAGCCCCCTGTAGGAGTATGTGTAGCCGACAAACGCATGATTTTCGATGTTGGGAAGGATGATGGGCACGACAGGGTGTTAACAAGGAACAGTGCAGAGTCTCAACAAAAGCTTCATAGGTCTTGCCTGAAAGGTTCTTAACATTTTCTAGCCTGGACTAAACCTCTTCAGGCTCCTGAATGTGCTGAATGCGCTGAATGTGCAATAGAAAACATAATTGTCTGCAACTGGACAGCGCCTGGCAATATGCATTCTACAGCTGCTCAACAGGCGCAGAGATACGCGCGGGCAGCGGAAGTAGGTGAGTGCCCAAGCTTCCAATTCCGTATTGCATTCGTGCAGAGTGCAGAGGGTCTTATAGTACTAGCAGACAGCAGCCTGCTATTGCTGCCTTGAGCTGTACAAGTACAAAGGGCCAACTATTTTGCTTTGGTGGCAGTATTTGGATGTTTTTTGGCCAGATACGAGGGACTTGACATGAATGACGCCACTGCCTTTACTTTACATGTATGATGCCTCACAAATGTATGACATTCAACATGACATGTGATCGATAGCGACAGCTTCGCTTTACATGCCTGCTGTCTCAAGATTTCAAAATCATTGAACCACCTTTGCACCAGAGGTGTGTGACCTGAGTTTGCCAAAGCAGATGGTTGCATGCCTTTCTACTGCCTTTGTATTGCTTTTATTAGGTTTTTCTGCATGCTTTTGCCATACGCCTTGATTCATGGTTCATGTCATGACCAGGCGACACCAGTGCTGCACCAGTACTACACTCTCTCAAAGATCTCCTGGACTGAGGTGAGCGCGGATCAGCCTCCAGACCTTCCAGTGCCTTCCAGAGACATAAGGCGGCGGCCAAGGGCCGAGGCCACGACCCAAAGCTGAGGGGATTTCCCAGCTACCCTGTACAGCTAGCCATAGCTAGCCATGTTGGCCATGTTTGATTACCCAAGGGCAAATTCAAATCATATTATCAACATTCCTCAGCGATCGATTGAAACGTACTGAAATTTAATGTTACTTGGCATTAGAATACATTACTGGTTGGTGGTTTGGAACATTTGTTTCCATCCATATATATATATATATTGGGAATAATAATCCCAACTGACTTTCATATTTTTCAGAGGGGTTCAAACCACCAACCAGATTAGAACAGAAGATCTGTGGCCAGGAGCAGATGGCTGCTACGAATCGGCGAATCATTGTCGCAGCACCGCAGGACGGGGTACAGACATGACCTGGACATACAAAGCTCCCAACTTCGCCAATTTACTTTAGCTGATTTAGCTGCTGTATCAACAGGTTTTCCATGTTTTTCCCTCTGGAAACATTTCTCCATGTATCTCCATGTAATGATTCCTATGCCTGGACCCCTGTGCACAACTTCCAGTATCAGTTGCGGCCTCCAAGAGCGATCATTCGAATCTTCCATTTGACTCGAGTCATGGACAGAAATAGACATTGACATTTGGACATATTTGAGTTGACTGGAGGCATCATATGCACCTGGTGGCAGTGGCATGGCTTGCAAGTACATTGGAGGATACACAAAAGTTTCTTGAGTGACACTGAGCTTGCTATTGCCAGGTTTCTTTGGAAGATACTGGTACTGTAAGAATTTCCCGAAGCTGCTCTCCCTAGGAAGGTCAATAAATCACAGAGCAGATCACGGTGCAAAATCCCATGATGCTTCGGTGGTCACATTTTAGGCGCAGGATGCCGCAGGGATGTTACAGAAATCTCACCTGCTGAGGCCAAATGACCCGAATGTTCTCTCCGAGGCAGTGTGCAATATGGAACATGCTTGGCCAATTGTAAAAGATGTAAAACATCGATACGATGGGAGTTCGTTTCACAGAATCCCTTGTCTATCCACAAGTGAATATGCTGAAGGACTGCAGGTTTTGTGTAGTTTCTTGATGGCATTGTGGCATCACAATGATTGGCAATCTTGCGCGTGCTTTTCTGAATCACCGTGTTTTTTTTTTGCACGGAATTGACTTACGTAGTAGTACTTTCAGTCTGGGGCGACAAGGCGTCTCTCTGGCAAAGAATCATCGGATCCAACTTCGTAATCTGTTTCTTGCGCAGTGTCGCCTGACTGTGTTTGTCCGTTGCACAACACGTAAGTTCCGTTGTCTTTTTCCGTTGCTCTTCCACAGCACTGATCACTGCCTTACAATAGGACCGTAATTGACTGTTTATAGTTTATAGATGTTTATAGTATAACAGTAATTTATAGTATTTATATAGAATATGTATTGACTGTTTATTTGACTGTAATATATTATATCAAAGCATATATATTATACAATATGTACAGTAGTTGTTCATTTATTTTGTTAGTCATTTATTAATCCCGGGAGGAAGTCTGTCCGCCAAGCCATATCCTCCAGAATTGACAAAGAGGGTCTTCATCAAACGGGGCAGCAATCACAACCAAGTCTGTGGAAGAGAAAGATTGAAGCGCTAGCTTTCACTCGCTGCTGCAATTTCCAGGAGCCGGCAGTTGCAACCCAATCGAAGCGTGGCCAGAGACTGAGTTTTATGAGAACAGCTTCCAGGTATTGGGAGATGATGAGAATTCACGTTTGATCTGCCCGGCCTTTGATCACGGAAACAAGGCCAGCTGTGCAGCTCTGCGGGAACCAGCAGCCTGGCACCCAATGACACCACTGAGGGTTTGTTTTGTCTACCGACATGATGAAAGCCAGGTTCCAAACAGCAAAAAGCTGGTGAGATCTGCTTCCAAAGAATCTTCAGCAAACTATTTGAAGCAGCTCCTGTCGAATCTGGTCAGTTTCTCACCCAGAGGCTGCGAGCATTGCTCAAGCTGCACAGGCCGAGCCAGTCATGGTGGCTTTCAAGTCGTGCCTGACTGATGGTACTGTGCCGCTACTGTGTAGTGTGCATAGGGGTCAAATAGAAAACACAACAGATCCGAGTATGTCGGTCCAAAGGTGTCAATGTTTCTTTTCACCCCCACACCGTAATAGGGCTTCAGTTTCAGTTCTGTGCCTTTTTACTCACATTCTTGCACTCAGTTTGATCATGGTTCAAGTCAAATCAGTCTTGGCCACTGCAACTTGATGTGAACACCGGATTCGTGATAGCGGCGTTGTCGAGAGATACTCTAGCTGCTCTAGCTGTAACGATAGCAGATGGAGGTTGGCAATGGATTGAATGGATAGTTTCGCCACTCTCATGGCAGCCTTATAGTTTCCTGGTGCGGGTGAAGTGCATATGGTCCGTCGGCCGATTGGTGCTGCAGCTGTTTGTCAGGCAATGTATGGATTTTCAATCGCGTTAAACCTGAAGCTTGGCTTCAGGCTTTCATGAGTTTTTTGCAGATTGAAATACATTCTTTTGGAATTGGTGTCGGGTTCCACCCAAGTTGCATGCGACATTTGAAGATGGAAAACATAGACCAGAGATTATTTCGTTAGATGATGTTAGATGATTAATTGCAATAACCCAAAACTGCACCAGACTTGTTGTGGTTCTTCCATCGTTATATGATGGGTTCGATCCTTTGCTGCTTGCTAGTGGCTGAAGCCGCGGAAGGCGATTTCTTCCGGACCTTTCCTGTGGTCGACGAAGCACAGCATGCCGTGTTCGATGCTGAATCTGTGCAGATCCTTGGAACTGCCAGCGCTGGTGCCTTGGAAAAACATCTTCCAGCTGGCTGGAAACTTTTGCGTCTCGGTCTGGATGCAAAGGAAACTAAGGAAATCCAAACACAGGCTTTGATGAGTGTTGGCGTGGGTGATTTCCGCAATACTTCATGTGGACCGTACCGCGAGCTTGCAATAGCCGTTCCAGCATGTGAGGGCGAGGAGATCTACCTTGACTGTGGCAGCTTTATGCGCTGTCAGGAAAAGCTGCCTCATTGTTCTCATATGTTTATGCTTCGAAGCTTTGCCAGTACAGAAGCAGCTGTCCGAAGTGCGCATGCTGCAGGGATTGCTGCAGAGTTCAGCAGTAGATTTGACTTCTCTGTGAATACATCGGGCAAATCATCACGCTTGGCTTTCGCTGTTGGGTCTGCCAACAATGAACTGCTCATGGGCGAAGTCGAAGTTGTGAAAAATGAGGAGAGTGGGGGCAGTGGAGGTTTGTCCAACCGTGGAGGATACCGCTTGCAGCTGTTTGCTTCCGAAGGCGGTCGCCACATTTGCGCTTTCCCAAATGGCTTGGAGGCGGCACCAGCCCGCATGGTGGATGACATTCACGGTGGTGATTTCTTCCATGACATAGATTTCCAGCCTGAAGGGGTCTTGCACTTGCCAGTGTTGCAAGTGATGCGCTTGCCCACCTGGGGAAAACGAGGTCAAGGCAACCACACAAGCTTGGGCAGCTTGGGCAGCTTGGGCAGCTTGGGCAGGAGCTATGCTCTCCTTGACAAAGAACAAGGGCAGGGCACAGTGTCGTCTCTGACCACAAAGCAGACCAAGCAGACCGTTGCTTCGCCTGCTCCGCCGTCGCAGAGTGTGAATTTCATGGACCTCGTGAATGAGCTCAACGAAGGGAAGGAGAAACCAAGAGATCCAAGAGGAGAGCTGTCAGAAATCGATTTGCTTCAAGCCCATCAGGAGCGAGTGCCAAATCAAAACGCCCATCAGGAATTGCTGGCCAAAGCAGCTGAGCAAAATCCTCGGGCAAGATCCAGCACTACCGATCGGCATTTACCAAATGCGATATTGCAAGAGTTGTAGACAGGACAAGAAAAAGTACATAACGCAAATTGTCACAGTTTTATTCACGTGTGCACTCAGTAGTACATCTGAAAGGCCCTATATTCAGACAGTGGTGAGAAAAGTGACCAAGTTCAGTCGCTGCAGAGGCGGTTGCGGCGCAAACTGACAGCCAACCACAGGCCAGGCGGATGGGATTGGATGAACTTGGAACTTGGAGCCCATGAGGCCCAAGAGATCAAGAGACGACATTTTTGATGCCACGGCATGATTGATGCCATGATATGTACTGTATCATTTGCTGAAATCTACATTTGCTGGTTCACTTGGCAGAGCAGTTCCTTCACCCTGGCTGGTGATCGTACTCGTCCCTTTTCATCCTTTCCTGAGATTCTTGAGATTTGTGGACCCCAAGGCTTGTTCAGCAAGAAGTGGACACGATTAGATTCAATTGTACTCGTACATAGTACAATTCACTACTTGTCATCTCAAGGCAAAACTTCATGACTAGGGATCCCTGATCTGCGACATCGTGGGACATGGTTGGAATCTTTCTAAAGCATAGAATCCTATTCCAACTGAGAGTGGCAGTTATACATAAAAGATCATAAAAGATACAAAACATTACAGAGACGTAAGGGGTTGGAGAATGGCATGTCGACGATCAGAGACGAACATCCTATGTCATGGGCTGATCACCACAGCCCAGTGGGCCAAGAGTCCTCATTTCTTGCCACAGTTGACAGGTACGGGGTGTCGTCGGGGACCCAACGATTGGTGAGGTGTGACCACTGTGACAGGATCGAACGATGGTCAGAATTGATGTCGGTGCTTGGAAAATTCATTTCGAACGCATCAACTTGTAACTTGTATTGTCCAACTATGTCCAGTGTCTGAATTCTGTGGTACTTGGTTGTGAGATTTCCAGGTGATAGGTGGATATTGTTTCCTCAGATTTGGAAGTTTAGAAACCAATGTAGATTGAGTCTTGATTTGAACACTGATAAGTACTTTGGTTTCTAAAAAGACCAATTTTGAGGAGGAAATCAACACTGATAACTGATAACGCATGATACTGCTATGTCATTGTATGAGTTTGACACAGTTTGACCTTTTTTGCATGATACTGTACATGTTTCCCAAAAAGCTATGGGGGCTTGTGGGTTGACAGTTCCCTCAAAAGATCTTGTCTTGTTTGAACCCACAGTACACCTGGAACTACAACTCCCAGGCAGGCCTGGCCTCTGCGGGAGGTGCCCCAAGCTGGCGCACTGAGAAGAGATGGAATCGGTGGAATCGGTGGGTCATGAAAATTAGAAAGTTGTATCAATTAGTCATATTAGTCAACTAAAATCAGTTGAATGCAATTTTGTTGGATTGGATCTCAAGCTCAGTGCCATCTCCTTCAATTGGTCTGTCCTGTTCTGTAAACCATGTTTGGAACTTCGCAGCCATTTTGGCTGAGCGCACAGCTTTGGGCTTTTGGGTTTTAAAGCGCTTGTGGGAGGTCGTTTTTGCCCAATGGATTCCGCTCCGGACTACACACAGCAGACTAGAGGGCGTTCTGCCAACCGTGGTCGAGGTGCCTCGCCAAAGACATCAATGGTGTTTTACGCCCAGTTTGCGTCAAGAAGAGTCCTCATGTTCAAGCAACTATTTTGTCACACAGCAACCAGTGCCAAACTACAGGTATCGCCAATCTAGCGAGTAGATATGGTATGATATGGTATATTCCAAAAATCAGCATTTGGATATATAGAGTGTCTGTAGCCATTCTTGTGGATTCGGCCTTTGATTTCAGTCGACTAAAAACAGGTGACGAGGAGGCTTTCTCCCCAGAGCCATTGTCCGAAGAAGATCGTCTCAAGAAGGTCTTTGGCTCCCCAGCTGCCAATAGGAGTGCTGCAAAAAGCAGCAAACGAATCGTGATTTGAGGATGGGTCAAAACCCTGGTACCCCTGGTGAACATCAAAATAGCTGGTAAATGGATGTTCATCCCACTAAAAAATACTAAAAATGGATCTATAGGTATTGACATTGACCCATACCCATTTGAGGATGAACAAAGTTGACTTCTTTGGCCAAATATGGACAAAGCATGACAAAGCTTTTTGCCCCATAAGCATCCATAAGCATCCATAGCCCCGCAAATCACTAGCCCACTCAGAAGCATGACCAAGGCATTGCAATTCCATGCGTGTTTCTCTAGTAGAGAATTGGCCTTTGAGGATGACATAGGATGACATGGGAAGACTGGACCATTGATGCCATTGATGCTCTCAGGCTCAGAAGGTGTTCCTCCGGCACCCTTCCCATTCTCGAAGAACAGAAGTTCGGAAGCGGCACCTTGCCCAGACCAACGGATTCAGACGAAACTTTCCCACCGCACATCAAAACCAAACAGTTTGTTTTCATGTGTTTTCAATACTGAAGACCTCTTTCCTGACCTTTTTGAGTCAAAGCCAGGACACATTTGGATACATTTGGGTGATGTTTGGTGCATTTTGCTGGCGACAAGGAATCATTTCCACTATGGAGTGCGGTGATGTTCTCGGCGTCAAGATCATGATGATCATGAGACAAGCCGCGAAGTTGCTCAGCGTGCCATGGGGAATTGTGGGGGAAGGAAACTCATGGACGCCTGTAGCAACACATCTTATGTCGATGCTGGTGAAAGATGGTGAAAGGACATCTGAATGAAGTTTCTTGTTTCATGAGGATGCCATCAGGAATCAAAAACATTCTCCAAACTTGGTGAAACTTGGTGTAGCTTTGTTGGACTTGCACAGATTCAATGAATTTATCCTATTGGCGGCGTAGCTCCACTTTGAGGTTGGGATAAGATCAGCCACAGCCATGTGCCGATCCAAGATGAGTTGCTCCACCATTTCGAATCTTTTGGGTCTTGGAGCCAGCCCCCTGTGGCTGTCTCCTGAGTCTCGGAATTAAACAGCGAAAGTTGGTGTCTGTCCCCACACGCTATCACACGCTTCACGCTTTGCAACACGTTCTAGAGAAAATCTGGGTTTGTCTGAAAATAGTGTACCCCTACACCCAATGGTTTTGCTGATCATTATCCCTACTAAATGGCTATAATTGGGGGTATACCCCATTTCCAGACATACCCATCTAGACCAAATGTATTGGAATAGTGAAATAGTTCAGGCATCCACGGCAGCCATCATGTGGGACGCAGCGTGAGGTTCTCTGAAAAAAATCCAGCCGTCCATACTGGTACTCGTTTTCATCTGTTTTCATGTATTTTCATGTATTTTATGCTACCCTCAAGTTATGAACTCACCCTGACCGATCCAAAATCTTGAGATTGGCTGGGGGAGACTTGCCGGGAAAGGTGCCCCAACATGCGTTACATATGTGTTTGTGTCACTTTGAACAGATGATTCAGATGCAGTTTAGAACACAGGAGATTAATTCCTATAATGCCCGTGAGTCATGAATCTTGCACTTACATGGTGCTTTTGATTTCAAATTACTGTATAACATTCTATTAGCCTTTTCCTCAATTTAAGATCATTCGGATGACTTGCGTTCTCATGGATCTCATGATGTTTTGGAAGTTTGGGATGATATAGATGAATTTTAGACTTTTACATGTTTGTGCGGCGTTTACAGTTTGCGAAGAAGTTAGAGTGACTTTTTTGGCTAGTTCGGAGGCATAGTTCCATGCGGGAGTGACAGTTGACTGCAACGTTGGGGTAAATCCGTTGATTCTGTGTAGCTGCTAGCCATGCGTCAAGCGTTTTGAACAAAGCCTTTTACGGCACCAGTCTCATAGTTGGTTTGATGATTGAAGTTTTCTCGACTAGGATATGGTTACATGGCCCTTGAAGATGCTAAATTAATGCACTCCAAGGGCCTATATGGGCCTGTATTTCTCGACTCGACTTCAGCAAACACCCACAGACAATCACTCACTCTATTCCACCACTGCCTTCAATCTTTTGGACTAAGGATGGTGCAATGCAGCTTGGTGAGGGAAGTTATGAAAGGGAGCAGCTACTGATAAAATGTCGAATTGGCGCAGCATGAGCAGTTTAGATTTGCCAATAATCTGACAAGATTTGATACCTGTGGTCTTTGCGTTGTGGCGGTGGCTGTTGCTTTCAGACTCTGCTGATTTTGCATGGTCGCGGCAGGTAGATTAGTCGGGGAATGTCAGTTCTGCTTGGAAGGGCATGATAGCCCAAATTTACACAGCAGCTCTGAATGCCGAGCATTGGGAACAATAAAACAACGGTAGACAGGGTAGTCGATGGTGCAACAAAGCCGCGGATAGAGAAAGATTTGAACCATTTTGACACGAGCAATTCGTGAAGAGTTCCTTTTTTTGGAATTGGGAGCTGCTTCTTCATGCTCGTGACTCTGAGCTGCAAAAGCTTTAACTCAAGCAGCCACTGACAAGAACTGAATGGATGTGGAGACCATGACCATGATCGGAAGATGTCCGAATGGGAAAGGGCAAAAAGGCACAATCACTGACTTGACTGCTGATTCTGCATTGTTTTGCAGCGGAGTTGTAGTAAGAACTGCCACTTATGAAGTACACATTATCGTATAAATTATGTTGTGTATTGTTGTGTTCGAATTTTATTCTTTGCAATCAGTAGAAGCCTTGAGTCCCTGAGTGCTTGTGCCCGATTGCTCTGTCCACTTTGTGCGAATGGATGTTTTCATGAGGAAGCTGCAATTAGAAAAATCCCGTCTGGGATCTCAAACTGCATGTTTTGTGTGAAAAATGCACCTCATTACTGGAAGGAACATCCAGGAGCATAGCTGAGAGTCTAACAGAGTCTAATACTCACACGTTAGACTGCACGCTGGCCCTTGGAAAGCTCCAAGCACCAAGTGCTTAGCACATCCATGGAGCAGTCATGGCCAGTCACTATGCACTCTGCTTCAGGCCGCTCTGCCCTGAAGGGTCTAACTGGCCTGATGCTAGACGCCCAGCATATGGTCATATCAGAAATTCAAACAATACGAGTCTCATCAAGTCATGTATATATATATGGCAAATGCCTGGGCTTTGCCCGGACCCGCAATGACGACAGACGACGCATCAGCATCATCATCATCATCATCATCATCATCATCATCAGAATTAAACCCTTATTATTGAAAATATTCAATGAATGTAGAAGTTTAACGGGGGTGGGAGAATTAAACCCTTATGAAGATCTTCAATGAATGTAGAAGTTTAACAGGGGTGGGAGAATTAAACCCTTATTGAAGATCTTCAATGCATGTAGAAGTTTAATGGGGGTGGGAGAATTAGACCCTTATTGAAGATCTTTAATGAATGTAAAGTTTAACGGGGGTGGGAGTTTAATATTACCTAGTACCTTTGTTGATCTTCCCAATTGAATGTAAAGTTTAACGGTGGTGGGAGTTTAATATTCCCTGGTACCTTTGTTGATCTTCCCAATTGAATGTAAAGTTTAACGGGGGTGGGATTTTTATATTCCCTAGTACCTTTTTGGTTTTTTCCCATCGGAATTTAAGGTTTAACAGGGGGGAGTTTAATATTCCCTAGTTCCTTTGTTGATCTTCCCAATTGAATGTAAAGTTTAACGGGGGCGGGAGTTTAATATTCCCTAGTACCTTTTTGGTTTTTTCCCATAGGAATTTTGTGAAGTTGCATCAACATTTGTTTGGGAATGGGAAACCTCTACGCTGCAAGGCCTGGCAAAGCCCAGGCGTTGCGCGCATATATATATATATATTGAGTCAGGCATATTTGCATTTGGTCTGTGTATGATGTATGAGTGTTCTGTTCACTGATTCAAAGCAGCGAAACAGCGTTTATCAAAGTTTATCATTGTTCAGTTGCGAGGCTGTAAGTTCATGCAAGGTGCGCGTAGTGTTTGCATCTGTTTTCCATTCCATGACCATATGCACCCGAAACGGGGTGGGCTGCCAATCCCGGCAGTGGGATGTGCCCGCCATCCCAGTTTCACAGGTCTCGGAGTTACTTGGAACTCGAGCTTCCTATGATGAACTCGTTGACTGAGACGACTTCCAGACCATTGGGGAAAATTTTGACCATTCCACAGAAATCTTTGAGACAGCGGATAAGCCTGGAACTCTTCTGAGTATCGCGTGCAACAACTGTCAGCCGTTTGTGAATTGGTCTTGTACTTGTACTGGTTGCACTGTGTCTTATCTTGTCCCATCAAGTATCATCACTCAACAATGTGGTTGGACAGCAAGCATGACACAGCAACTGCTAGATCAGCGCGCATGGTGTAGAAAACCTGTAAACGGGACGCTCCTACGAAGGTTCGTACTATGGTGACCAACACCATTGCCAGATGCCAGTGTTGATTTCTAACTTTGAAGCTGTTGCTAAGTGCGATGCTCTTTGAAATACCATCGACTGCTTTCCAAAATGTAGTGACAGTGCTGTCAGACCATCGTCATGTCGCAAGCACTTGCAATGGGCTGCAGCGCCAAACTTTCGAAATCCAAGCGTTGCACTGTCCAGGGCTGCATGAAACAAAAAGACCCATCCATGCACTTATTTGTATCCAGTTGATAGATGAGGCAGCTTCTTGTGGGGTCATTCAACGAGACAAAATGAGAAAAAGGGATCTTTGAAGGGCGAATTCATTGGTGGAGATCATATCAACTTATCACACAGATGGTGGCCATGCTGAGACGGATAGCCGAATAGCCCATTCTGATTTCCAGTGTTTAGATGCAGGGAATGAATGCGATGATTTGTTTCTCCATTCGAAATCGAAATCAGGCCAGGTGATGAAAACTGGGGCCATATGTGTAGAGGCTGTAGAGGTGTCTATGCAATGCCATTAGTTTGTTGAAGTTTGTTGAAGTGAGTCGTTTTGGACAGCTGAACGACGGTATCCAGAGCCTTGTCCGCTGCACTTAAGTTTTGCGTCCGGAGCCAATGGTAACTGACGAAGCGCGTTGCTCATGGCTATTGTTGGCTCATGGCTTGTCAGATCATGTCAGATCATAAGGTTCTACATCAGTTCTGAATCTCAGAACTGGGGACTTTAACTTGCTGGGTTCTGCGCAACGCGCAGTGGGCGTTGGTCATATTTCGGAGGACTCTTTGTGGAGGGAAGAACCATCACGAACCTTTTTCATGATCAAAACACATGGTGAAGATTGATTCATGAAATGAACGGTATGAATCTATGCATAACTACGTGGCTGATGTGCCTGTTTGTTTGATTACTAAGCTGTGACAAACACCCTTCATTCAGTGCATCTTTGTTTCTATCATGTTCCATTTGCTTTTGATTTCTCTGGAAGAGGCCTGCACTGACCCAAGCTTCACCTTCATAGCCTCCGGATGTCTGTACATTGGGATCGTACAGACTGAATCTGATGGCTTGATACATAGACTTCCTGGTCCAATGCCTGGCTCCCAGGATTTCAGATTTCAGACTCTTCATTCTTCATTTCTCCCGGTAGTTTAGCAAAGTTTAGCATGTGCAGTGGGGGCACATTCAGACTAGCAGAGCCCTGCCGCGGAGACGAGACGAGCGACGTGGGCGCCGTTTCTGATCCTGCGCGTGGCTGCATAGACCCTGAGCCTCATGGGATCGGCTCCAAATCTAGATGCAGTCTGAAGCCATTTGTTGAGACATTGGGATTCCAAACCTTGTCAAAAATGCTAGAGAAATGGAATGAGATGCCTATTCGTCTCACACTTCGTCGGGATCAGACCTTTGGTCTACTTAATTCAATCTTAATTCATAATATGCCCTTATTATCCCTTATTTGAATTTATTTGATCTTATTTGCATCCATGTCCATTTCGGTATGTTTTTGGCATGAATCTGTGATCAGAAATCAAAAGCTCAGAAGAGAATCTCCATTGCAAATGGCTGCATGACCGTCACACTTTCCTACGTACGATAAGTTTGATCCGCTCGGAGAGCGGATTGGAAAATCTCCCACGATTCATCCCTACTGATGAATAAGACTGGGGGCAGGTTGCATCACGATTTTCATGTGCTCAGCTGCGGTTGATCCTCTATCGTGCCTCGGGAGCAGAACAAGAGGGCACAGGCCTGCAATGGGACACCGATGGACCGCACTCGAAGGAGCGGAATATGGATCATATCGGACAGCACAGCACAAAAAGGACAGAGCTGTCATAGCTGACAACGCTCCAATGACCCAGCGCATACAGCACAAAATTTTTCAAAATGACCTTGGTCATGCATCACTCATAGTTCAAGATTCTTGTTCAGGTTCTCGTTTTGATGTTCTTAGTTTATTGCTTTCACAAACATCGGGGTTGCTGTGGTCAATGAAGGAGCATGGGTTGTTGGTACTGGCAACGTGAACGAAGTGCGTCACGCAGATAAATGGATCTGTGTTCGCACCATGAGACTCGAGGAGGCAATTGGCTGCGAGCAAGAAACAGATAAGTAATGAGAAGTAATGCGTTCTGGCCTGCAATTCGGGCAGTGATGGGAGTTTGCCGCTTTCACACAATGCAACGCGCTGTTTCGATGAATACCCAAGAGATCTGAAGCGTGTGTCAATGGTCTTGATGAAACCGAAGCCAAATACTTGCAGCGCTGACAGGTGCTTCAGCCGCTTCAGCCGCTTCAGCCTTTCGGTCTGCGTCAGTGGTGGTGCTGGCACAGAGTTCAATCAGTTCAATTAGTCACCCACCTAGGCAGTGGTTGAGGCAGCATTTTTTTCACGATTGTTTCAGTACCCCGTATATGATATATCATAGATGATCATAGTATATGCATAAATGTATATAAGTATATTATATAATACAATTATGATACTATAAGTATAACTCCATAGTAATTCATAGTATAATACATTGTAATACTAATTACAACTCATTGCATCTACTGTAACTGATGTTGATTGCCATGAATCTTGCCATTGCTGCACCTTTTTTGTGCTGATCCCTTCAGCCCGTTTTACCTGCCCTGTGGCTACATTGGATGGTGCACTATTGATATCATATCTCTATTGATGCCTATTGCTATCTATTGATATTGATATCATTGAGAACTATCATATTGAAAATTATTGATAGCAATGATACTATGACCCAAATTGAAAAATTATGTGAGCAAGAGGCTAAACTCTCCGTGTAGGAGGTATGTATTCGAGCGCTCTCGTATGTAAAAATATGCATCTTGATATGTAAAACGATATAGTGAAGTCCCAAAAACGATAACCTGGGAATCATATTATATGTAAAAGCATTGTGGGAAGTGAAGGGGTGGTGTACATGACATGATGGTGGACACCTGTTCTAGAAGCATCTAGATCATCTAGGCTCTCAGTTGTGGGGTATACGTCATGACCAGCTCACACAACGGAAGATGTGCAAAAGTATGCTGACACTCTTGATCCTGGCCAATTTCTTTATTTCTGATTATTGTAAACAGTTTTGTATCCAAGCACGTATTGCTACAGTATGTGGTAACTAGCTGGATTTGGATGCTCTTTTTGTCTCGCCATTGTTCAAGCCTTCCGGATGAGCGTTTTGTATTCTCCCGCTTTCATGCAAGCATTGACGATGACAACAAGCCTCCTTTCCAACATTCCTTGGTTCATGCCATTTTCCAAAAATGTTTCCCTCTTTGAACGATAACGAAAACGATAACTAAACGATAACCATGTCTTGACAAAATGTCCTTCGCTGATGGATGGCCCAGATGCGACAAGATTCTTGAGATGATTCTTTGCCGTTGAATATTATCACTTGCTTATTGCGATCTTTTCGCTGCTATGCATATTCTTTTGCGGCGCCCCATTGCTTTAGTCAATCCTGGTTCATCTCGGGCACACCGGCACACCTGCACCTGCAGGTCCGGTTTGGCGATCTTTCTCCTAGATGAAGATAGCCAAGGCAAAAGCATTGGACCATGGTGATGGTTTGCTACCCAGACGCTGGGGAATGAATGAAAGGCATGGAGCATGTCGCTGTGAGAGCTCATCCAGACTTCTTCCAACATGCTTCAGACGCTGAAGTGGAGGTGTAAAAAGGCTTTCCGCACGCAGTTTGCCAGGGGATGCAAATGATGCAATCAGGATATACTGTAAAACGATAACTTTGACCCGAGATCGCATTTTTCAATTGAGGTTTTGCCGATCGCTCATGTGATGTCTGGATAATCTCATTGCTATAATATGAATAATAATAATAATAGTGGGATAACTATATTGACAATATATTGATAACAATGGGATAAGTTCTCATTTTCCCCTTCCGTGGTTTTTTCCGTCTCCTAGCCATGGCAGGACAACCGAGCCAGGACACGGATCAGTACTGCCAGGCGGGAGTGAACAACCGGTTGCGGCCCAAATGGCAAAAATGGAGATTCCATCGGACAAAATATTGAAAATGAGGATTTAAATGGATTTACCATGATGTAATGGGATATATATATATAGACTGATATGGAATCAATTTCAAGTGACAGTTGGATTAGTTTCAATATCACTCCTACATTGGAAGGAGGGTTTGTTGTGCTTGCTGGATGTTGCTTTGTTGCTTTGCAAATCGATTTCTGTATTTGCAAACGGATTGCGACCAAAGTGACCCAAGTTGCCCATTCAGCGAAGTGAAAGGATAAACATGTTCAAAGACGCAATTATATTAATAATTATATGCTCAGAGTTCGCTGTGGTTTGCTTTATAGATCTTCTTGGAGCCGGCTGCATTGACTTGAAATATTAGTCAGCCCCAGATGAGACCTGTGAAACCTGTCTTCGGCGAGGCGGTCGCTGCGCCGTCACTGAGTTTCTCAAGCTGCAAATTGCACCTGGTATGGCATGGCAGCACGGACCAGAAATCTCACGATTGATGCTCTGTACTTGAACTCATTTCGGGAAGACATATTGATCATACAGACTTAGTAAGATTAGAATGACTTGACTTGTAGCGTCAGATAATGTGACCGCGCAAATGCCTGCAGAAAGGAGGTATGATGGACAGTAAGTACGCAAGCTTGGTTGGGTCCCATCTTTTTGCGGGGCTGGTGCACCAGGTTGCATTTGCAGAAGCTACTCTTAGGCGCACCCACACTTACTTAGCCCCACGCAAACCATAATCGTGAGGCAGAAAAATATTGACCGCTTGCACCAACACATGCAGTTGTTTGTTCATATAATTTGATTTTTAACAGCCAAGGTCACGCAGCTTGCAACCCAGGATTCACTCATCTATGAAACCCAGTTTTCATGGCGTTCCTGCCTGTGGAATGCATTCTGGTGCTGCTGTCGAGCCAAAGGGGTCGCATTGATTTCCTAAATTAAATCAAGGACGGATTCGGGTTGATGCTGGTGGCCGAACAAGCCAAGCTCAGTTCAACAGTGCATTCCCAACATTTGCCAAACGTTGATATACATTTGCCCAACATTTTCTTGCATCGTGCAATGATGTGCTATCGTGATATCGTATATAAGCATATTTAAGCATGTATAAGCTGTGCCAGCTTCTGATCAACCCTTTACAAAGAACTTTCCGTGTTTCAGACATTAGTGTGTAGCAAGCGCAATTTGGTGCTTGATTCGCTTGGATTGCAGGAAAAGTTGAATGCCGAAATACCTTGTTTTCATGTGCTACAACAGTTGCAGATGTTTGATGTATAGCCGATTCATAGTAGATATGCAGTATGACAGGGTGGCCGATTGGAAGCTTCAATGACACAAGCCCATACAGCATGCACTTCAAGCCCTGTGGTTTTTTATTCGAGCCACGGTGCTTCGTAGCTTCCAAGAGATGGACTGGAAGGGGGTCTGAGAGTGCCACAGGAGCAAACCAAAACAGCTTCAATCAGCAGTAAAGAAGTGAGTGACAATACAGAGCCTGCCTTTAGAGACCCATTTAATTTCAAAGCCTACTGAACCAGTCTACCTATAATAGTATAATATATGCGCCATAGTTGAACATTGGTAGATTACCCATATTGGGCTATGGTCATCAACACATTGACATGGAATTTATACATGTTTTTACATTTTTTTACATTCAGATCATTCAGTAAAAGGGCTTCCCATTCTGGTATGGACATGATGGACGATCATAACATATAGCTGATCGAGTCCTGCCTCCGGTGTGGAAACCACATGTCCATGCATCCGTCATGGACTTTGCGCCCATTGCACGCCCGAAGCAGCACTTCAAGATCAGGGGCCAACACTGTGAGGAGCACTATTTTGCCAAAATTGATCACAAGGCAAGGGATATTCCTTCCAGATCCTCAAATGTCTCGACTTCCCAGGGCCTAAATGAATAACTTCATGGACCGTTTTGACATGTTTTGACTAGATTTCTGCCAAAGAGGTCAAAAGAATATCAACGAGTGGTTTGAGTTTTTTCAGTAGATAGGATGTGCGTGTGTGTGCGAACCCTTCTAGCACAGGGAATGGTGCCGACAATCGTTTGCTGCCAAGCCAACAAATGTTGCATATAATTCAATGCAGGGGAACTGGGCACTCTGTGACTGACCCAGTTCAACGAAGCTAGGTCACAGAGTGGGATATCTGGATTGGCCACCCAGGCGTACCTGCTTTTAAACTCCATCATTTCTTGACATAGCTCCCAGGCTAAGCTGAAACCTGGCTTGCCGATTTCCCATTTCATAAACAACTATCGTGTGTGTGCACGGGCTTCTCAGTTTTTTGGGAGTTGTGTCTTGTTCATGCTTCGACTACATCGTTACCTTCCAACTTCCAACTTGGATACAACCTCGACGAGGTCTATCAGGTAGGAACTGCCAAATCCTTTAAGTTAAACCCTGCAGAAGGAACTACGCACGATTCGACGTAGCCAATTTGGAACCAGCTTCAATTCTTAAAACCAGTCCAGTTTGCGTTTATGGATGTTTGTGGTTTTTGTTTTAATTTTCACATGTACTCACGAAGCTCTCTCAGCAGAATCTGCGAATGGTCTTTGACGGTTGAGCCCTGTGTCAGGCGCTGCCAACTCCCCGCCCTGTTGGCTGGGACCGCGACTGCCCGGTCCCAAAGAACGCTGTGCACATCCTGGTTGATTGGATGAGTGTTTTCAATGAGTGTTGCATGGGTTGCTCATTCCGATTTGATGATTTTGATCTATTTATGTTGATTTTTTTGATATATTGTAACTCCAATTTAATCCAATAAACTGTATAAGAAAATGGGTTGACACCACCGACTGATGGTTTCATGTTTAGTCTGGGATTGGGAGCAGGTCTTGGCGATTCCAGGAACTTGGCGAAGGCGATGACACATTTTGGAATACATAGTTGTTTTTTTGCTGGTCATTTGGATAGACTTCTAAATTAGATAAAACCAACAAAGATTAACATATTTACATGTATTTCTTATTAAATTGAGGTAGATTTGGAGATTTCGAGATAACTCGACATGTGCCCATCCTACTCCTTTCACTTTCCGAATTGCAGTCTGTCCTGGCCTCAGGCGCAGTCGGAGTTGCAGGCAGCAAGCTGCTCGCGAAGCATGGGGCCAAGGTCAAATCTACCAGATCAAGGGAGGCTCACTTTGTAGCGAATGGATATCCGGACGTACATTGGTATACGACATAAATGCGCCACCATTTGGTAAATGTTGGGAAACACAACTCACAAACTTGCCTTGTTCAATCCTTAAAACACAACAGAGTTCAAATGGTTTGACTGTTTGAGCTCACAATGCCACAAGGCCGAAAACCCAAGTCTATGTGATGCAGGCTCCTTCAAGAGATGCTCAAGTCTGTCAGTGCGGGTGACATACCTTCTGAATTCCGCTCACTCTACATGCTAGGATAACACCAAATGCTACTGCACGTGCTCTACGGGTATTCAGTCTTTGCATTTACCCACCATTGCCCAGTCTAAAATGCCCAAACGTGTTGGTGGCCGAGCCATTTTGATACAATCATTTGCCCTCCAATGAACTCTGGAGCATGCTGGAGCTGCCAGCATCAGCTCTCTGCAAGGTGAGGAAGTTCCCGCTTATTGCGGTATTCTGCGTTCACCACATTTGGATGTGCTGATTGTAGGCGTGATTTGAAAGGGGCATTGCAGAAGAGTTTGGACAAGAGATTGGCAAGTTGCTAGCCTAGCTAGCTGCAAAGGCCTTGCCATGCTACGTTCCATGGTATTTTGGCATAGTGGCGTCTCAACCAAATCTCTGAGCTACTTGTTCATATAAATTACATATTTACTATCATTTACTGGAACTGTAATTGCAGTACTGTATGTCTACGTGTGGTGGCATTGCAGCTTTGACACTACCGAGATTGCTGCTATCATCCGTGATCCAGAAGTCCAACTCCCCTGCGTGAAGACAGATAGCCCATGACAGCCCGTGGTTCAGGAGTGGCGCACTACGATGGAGGCGTGTCTGGGCAGTCAGCTCGAAAAATGAGCCAGCCTCAAAGACGCCAGATATTGATATGGTCATGTCATCTGCAGAACAGACAGAAAAGCTCTAAAACAATAAGCCATTTGTATGTGCAATCTGAGGATTGAAGACTTTCGCCCGGACGTTTGTTTGGTTGAGCTTGATCAGCAGGCTGGTACGAATTTGAATTTATTGGGATTGGGAAATGAGAGGAGTGGGACGGCGTTGGCTATGACGTAGCTGGTTGTGAAAAAATGGTTTGGGACCGTGCCTTGTTCAGAAAGAATATATTGCTTTTCCGAAATAGTAGTTGTGACGCATTTCATCGCATTCCATTTGGATGTTTTGGACTGGTACAAGTATAGCTCAGGATTGCTCAGGCTAGAAAACACTTAAACAGGAAGTGAAACCACACAAGAAAGTCTTCACGGTGCCCGGAGCATCTTCTTATGATGGATTTTGAAATCTCTTGGGAAGGAATGATGTACATGAAGCCCTGACAGAGGTATCGGAGATTCCACATGTTTTCACGTTCCAAGTCTGTTGCTCCGACTGGGGCATTTTGTTATATTTTGTTGTTTCATTGTTTGGGTTCTCTAGCCCAAACAGTTACAATTCATACACATGGATTCCCAGAGATTTCCAATGCTTGAGATCCCAAAACTCCCGCCAGCGCTTCTCGCGGTTGCTGGCGGATCGCCGTGGCTTGCGTGGCACCCAAGCTGCATCAGGAGGGGTTGGGCACCAGATGAGCATTTGAACGTTGGGTTCACTGATTGGAATACAAAGACTTGCGGCGAATATATCTGCCAAATGCATCAAAGTGCATCCTTGCTAATTTCGAACCCATTGCGCCCTAGAGATAGATAGATATATAGATAGACAGACAGACAAATAGATAGATAGACAAACAGACAGACAGACAGATAGACAGATAGACAGATAGACAGACAGACAGATAGACAGGTAGATAGACAGACAGACAGATAGACAGGTAGACAGATAGACAGATAGATAGACAGATAGCAGATAGACAGATAGACAAATAGACAGATAGAGAGATAGACAGATAGAGAGACAGATAGACAGATAGAGAGACAGATAGACAGATAGATAGAGAGATAGACAGACAGACAGACAGATAGACAGATAGATAGGTAGAAAAAAATGAACAAGTTATCTCAACATTAACATGTCTCAATGGTATCTGAATTTCAGTAAGACTGCTTCTGATATTGGCTCGAGGAATGCATACATCCTGGTACATCCTAGGATTGCATCTAGAACTGCCAACTAAGCATCACTAAGCAACTTTTTGGAACAGCCGTTGTGTTTTACCCCACATGTCACATACATCATACATCCCAGTCTTTTCCCAAGCCTGTCCCCAGTCTTCACAGCCTCTCCCAGCTTGGTCTCCAGTCACCATAATCCACGTTTCTTTGGTAGACGCGCCCTTTCGAATTACTCGCAATTCAAAGAACAACTATTTCAACTAGCCTTGGTTCCAACATGTTCCAACTAGCTTTGCTTCATCTATATTCTACTTATATTCTACTTAGGATCTACTAATGGTATAGCTGGGTTGAGAGCACCACAAGCTGGTAGGGGCTTCCACAGAAACCAGTTCCTCCTGCGTGAACTTCGTGTGCCGATCTGGACGAAGGCCTTGGCCATACCTCCCAGTGCGAGGTTCGAAATACCAGCCAGGGCCCTGGAGGGATGACCAGAAAAATGGCTGTTGTGAGAAAGGGGTAGGTCACTAGGTCACCATACCAGTGTCATCCAGTGTCCCAGTGTCTTTAGGACACAAAACCTGCACATGGATGCAAATGGAGCTTTTTTGTCGGAACGCATACATAATGTACTACTACAAGTAGATATGAAGTCGTGCGAGCTAGACCTTGCACCCTGCATCTACATGCATAAACCGTGATTGATGTATACAAGTTCGCAAAGCATTTGCCAAGTGTGAGCATTTCAAAAGTAATCAGTGGTAGGCCTTCTACACGAGGCCAAGTCCCCTTGTAAGAAGCATCCGCGAGGCGCGTCTCTCAATTGCAACTACTAGCAGCCAGGATGACTGAATGGACCCTATAGATGAAGGAACATAGGCATAGGGGGCCCTTACTTGTTCTGTTCCGTTATAATCGAAGGAAGTTTAGAAGTCAAACTTCCAAAACTATGGACAGATGAAAAGCAGAGGTGGGAAGAATCAGAGAAGAGAAGAGAAGAAGAAAGAAGATCGGAGAAAGAGTCAGAAGAAAGAAGATGCAAATGCAGGTGAGCGAAAAGGTAGAAAAGTCGCGAAACACTGTTTTTCCAATGATTTGTGGCTCCGGAGGGTCTAAAAGTAGATAGGCTCGCTCAAGCGGCGGGTGCGGAGCCATCTGGCGGGCGGGATGAGAGATAAACAATGGCACGCCGTTGTGGCGGGCAGATTTGGAAGTGAAAAAGCTAAAAACACTTCACGTCCGGAGCATTTTTGGCAGTTGAGATGTCGAAAAAGCGTGCCCCATTGTGGCGCGAAGCACGCTTGGAAGTATAGATGGATAGATGGATAGATGGATAGATGGATGGATAGATGGATAGATAGATGGATAGATAGCTAGATAGATAGAAAATTAGATAGATAGATAGATAGATAGATAGGTAGATAGATATTAGATAGATAGATTAGATAGATTAGATAGATTAGATAGATTAGATAGATTAGATAGATTAGATAGATTAGATAGATTAGATAGATTAGATAGATAGATAGATAGATAGATTAGATAGATTAGATAGATTAGATAGATTAGATAGATTAGATAGATTAGATAGATTAGATAGATTAGATAGATTAGATAGATTAGATAGCTTAGATAGATTAGATAGATTAGATAGATTAGATAGATTAGATAGATTAGATAGATTAGATAGAGTAGATAGATTAGATAGATTAGATAGATTAGATAGATAGATAGATAGACAGATTAGATAGATTAGATAGATTAGATAGATTAGATAGATTAGATAGATTAGATAGATAGATAGATAGATAGATAGATTAGATAGATTAGATAGATTAGATAGATTAGATAGATTAGATAGATTAGATAGATTAGATAGATTAGATAGATTAGATTAGATAGATTAGATAGATTAGATAGATTAGATAGATTAGATAGATTAGATAGATTAGATAGATTAGATAGATTAGATAGATTAGATAGATTAGATAGATAGATAGATAGTAGATTAGATAGATTAGAATAGATAGATAGATAGATTAGATTTAGATAGATTAGATAGATTAGATAGATTAGATATTAGATAGATTAGATAGATTAGATAGATTAGATAGATTAGATAGATTAGATAGATAGATTAGATAGATTAGATAGATTAGATAGATTAGATAGATTAGATAGATTAGATAGATTAGATAGATTAGATACATTAGATACATTAGATACATTAGATACATTAGATACATTAGATACATTAGATACATTAGATACATTAGATACATTAGATACATTAGATAGATTAGATAGATTAGATAGACTAGATAGACTAGATAGACTAGATAGATTAGATAGATTAGATAGATTAGATAGATATTAGATAGATTAGATAGATATTAGATAGATATTAGATAGATATTAGATAGATATTAGATAGATATTAGATAGATATTAGATAGATATTAGATAGATATTAGATAGATATTAGATAGATATTAGATAGATATTAGATAGATATTAGATAGATAGATAGATAGATAGAATAGATAGATTAGATAGATTAGATAGATAGATAGATAGATAGATAGATTAGATAGATTAGATAGATTAGATAGATTAGATAGATTAGATAGATTAGATAGATTAGATAGATTAGATAGATATTAGATAGATATTAGATAGATATTAGATAGATATTAGATAGATATTAGATAGATATTAGATAGATATTAGATAGATATTAGATAGATATTAGATAGATATTAGATAGATATTAGATAGATATTAGATAGATTAGATAGATTAGATAGATTAGATAGATTAGATAGATTAGATAGATTAGATAGATTAGATAGATTAGATAGATTAGATAGATTAGATAGATTAGATAGATTAGATAGATTAGATAGATTAGATAGCTTAGATAGCTTAGATAGCTTAGATAGCTTAGATAGATTAGATAGATTAGATAGATTAGATAGATTAGATAGATTAGATAGATTAGATAGATTCGATAGATTCGATAGATTAGATAGATTCGATAGATTGGATAGATTCGATAGATTGGATAGATTGGATAGATTGGATAGATTAGATAGATTAGATAGATTAGATAGATTAGATAGATTAGATAGATTAGATAGATTAGATAGATTAGATAGATTAGATAGATAGATAGATTAGATTAGATTAGATTAGATAGATAGATAGATAGATTGAAAAATTGAAAATAAGATAGATAGATAGAAAATAAGATAGATAGATAGAAAATAAGATAGATAGATAGAAAATAAGATAGATAGATAGAAAATAATATAGATAGATAGAAAATAAGATAGATAGATAGAAAATAATATAGATAGATAGAAAATTAGATAGATAGATAGATAGATAGAAAATAGGATGGATAGATAGATAATACGATAGATAGATAGATAGATAGATAGGTAGATAGATAGATAGATAGAGAGAAAATAAGATAGGTAGATAGAAAATAAGATAAATGGATAGAAAATAAGATAGAAAGATAGATAGGTAGATGGATAGATGGATAGATGGATAGATAGATAGATAGATAGACAGACAGACAGACATATAGACAGATAGACAGATAGACAGATAGACAGATAGATAGACAGACAGACAGACAGATAGACAGACAGACAGACAGACAGATAGATAGATAGACAAATAGACAGATAGATAGATAGATAGATAGACAGAAAGACAGATGGACAGATCGATCGATCGATCGATAGATAGATAGATAGGTAGGTGGATGAATAGAGACATGGATAGATAGGAAGATGGGCAGCCCGACAGTCTAACCATTTGTCGATCCAGCAGTGGAGTAGCTCTGCCATCCATGATTCACAACAACCAAGCTCTCCTATAGGTTTCCTATTTTTGAAACTTCCGCCACCGCCTTGCGCGGTACTACTGGTATACGGTTGGTTGTCTCGTCCTGCTTCGGTCGATGAATGATGGATCGGTTGAATTGCAGGTTAGACTGCGTTGTTCGTGTGAGAGGTCGTAGACTCAACAGTTTCTTTAAGCATCAACTATTATGACCTCACTTGGGAAAGATCTCATGAACATACGCAGGTCGATTTCTTGAAAAAAATTGGGTGCTGCGCAGGACTGGAAAAAACCATCAGCATGGCAGTGTTGACACCTTTGGACATCAATTCTGATTTGGACTGTGCAACGTGGCAGGTGCTGTTCTCGGGGTTGGAGTTGGCCCAAAACATCGTGGGCAACAAGGACTCCGACAGCTGCGGATTTTGGCCTCTTGGTGCATCTTGCTGCCTGGTGTGGCAGCTGACCCAAAGCCAAAATTATTATATATATTGTTGAGCTTTGCACACCGGCGATGCGATGGTATTGTTTGCGATGTTTTTTTGAGGTAAGAGCGTGTCCATAGTTCCAAGAGAAAGTTGCGAGCGTAGCATCCAGATCCTGCCGGAAGTTCCGAAAGAAAGTTAGAGGGGTAGCATCAAGACCGTGTTGGAAGTTCCAAGAGAAAGCAAAGGGCCCATCATCAAGAGTGTGTTGCAAGTTCCTGGAGAAAGAGAAGAGCGTAGAATCAAGAGCATCTTGGAAGTTGCAAGAGAAAGTGTTGCACGTAGAGTGGAATCACCCTTCCCCACCCTCCCCAAGAGATTGCGCATGATGATGGAAGCAGAATCAACCCTCCGCACCCCGCAATAAACCATAGTGGAATCACGCGTACTCACTCCCCAAGAAATTTCAAATCATGATGTAACATGAGGTTAAAAAAAAAAGGAATCGCCCCCCCCCACCACCACCCCTCAGAACAACGCAAATGATGATGGAAGCAGAAGCAGCCCTCCGCATCCCCCCGCATCCCCCAACAAACTTTAAATGTTTAGTTGAAAGCAAGTGCGCCCTAAAGCACCACAAAAAATTGCATTAGTGCTTCATTAGTGGAATCACCCGTCCTCACCCAACCCAGACTTCCCCACCCCCCAAACAACCCCAAAATGCTAGTTGACTAGTTGACTACAAGTCTTCCCCAAACCTCCAAGAAGCATCAGTGGCTATTAGAGTGGAATCACCTTTCTCCCCGAAATGATGGTGTAAGTCGAATCACCCCTTCCCCACCCACCCAACAGACCCAAAGTTGCGAATGTCAATGTTGCCCCACGACGCCCCGCCCCAACAGCATCTTTCCTGGAAGCTGCGTGAGTTCTAAGTGATGAATTTTCATCTTTGCCCTCGCACTCCAGAGGTGTGGAGCCTCTGTGAGTTCTGAATGAGAAGATGTGAGAGCTAAGTGAGAAAATGTGAGAATTATGAATGCTGTGGCTGCCGTTGCTAAGCTGCCTAAAACGGCATCGCCGGATTCTAGCTGACGTTCATGGTCCACACTGAGGGGTTCATACAGTAGGTGTTAAGGCCCGGTGTTCAATCGAGGTGGTATCCGCGGCGTTTGGCATGTTCCCTGCCAATTTCCCCGCAAAATGCCTCTTGTGACATGTCCATGTGCATTTCGACTGCGCAGGCTCGCACAAAGTGTGCTTCCCGGTCTTGGAATCGGTCTTCTTCCTCAGCATCATCCTCCTCAACATCATCATCTTCCTCCTCCTCCTTCACATCCATCATCATCCATCATCATCATCCACATCATCATCATCATCACCATCATCATCATCATCCACCATCATCATCATCATCACCGTCATCACCATCATCAGCATCAACATCAACAGCAACATTAACATCATCATCAGCATTATCACGAAAACTAGCGTCAGCTAGCTGGAGTCTTCTTGCTTTAGCAAGTATTGGGGGGGCTGCTCAAGGACATCACGCGATTTTTCACGCGAAAGGGGGCCCCCCCCCATCCCCCCCCCATCCCCATCATCGTCCTCCATCATCCACCATCCGTCATCATCATCGTCATCGTCGTCGTCGTTCGTCGTCATCAGTCCTCGTCCTCGTCATCGTCATCGTCATCATAATCATATCATCCTCGTCATTCATCATCATCATCATCATCATCATCACCATCATCATCATCATCGTTCATCATCAATTACATTTATCATAATTGGCAACATTATTGTCATTATCACGAAAACTAGCGTCAGCTAGCTGGAGTCTTCTTGCTTTAGCAAGTATTGGGGGGGCTGCTCAAGGACATCACGCGATTTTTCACGCGAAAGGGGGCCCCCCCCCCTCCCCCATATATATCATTGTTATATATCATATATCAATATATCATTGTTGCATCCTCGTTGGGACGAACAATGCCGCGACACGATGATGACAGTCCCTCCGCAACTCACCTCTTCCCTTCCTTCTTTCTCCTACCCCGCTAGCTTTCGTCATCCACCCCCGGCCTCAAGTAATACATGGTCTTTTTACTCCCCCCACACTGTTTGGGGTCTCTTGCGGGGATAATTTTTCAAATTTGCTATTTGGGGGGGGCAGGGAAAGAGCGCGTAAATACCACAGTCTCAGTACCCGAAAGCTGCCAAGACACTTTTATTTACATGAAATCTGGATGTTTCCGGCATGTCATGACTTTCGGATTTTCAAAAAAGGCACAAAAATAGTGCACCAGCATTTTCCCCCGTGCTCTTGAAGGACGATGCGGAGCTACCACCGCTCAGGGGCTCGCAGTGCCTAACGTTCTTTCTGGAGTCCCCAAAAGAAAGCAACCAAAACAAGCGGTGGGGATGAACAAACGAAGGTCTCGGACCATAGTCCTGAACGAGAAACCGGCGCGCCAGCCCGGGATGACAGTGCTCAACGCTCTTTCTGGAATCTTCAGAAGAAAGCAGCCAAAACAAGCGGCAGCTATAGAAACGAAGGTCTCGCAGGGCTAAACCCCGATGCTCCTGAAGGACGGAGTGGCGCTGCCCGCTCGGGCTGGCAGTGCCTAACGCTGCCTTTCAAGACAACGCTCCAATTGCACGGCCCAGGTGAGGTTTTCTTCTGCTTTTTGCTTTGCCCTTGACGTCTTCTTCTGGCTTCTCGCTCTTGCCGCTTGCTTTCTTATTGCGTTCCTTGCTACCTGTTAACATCACATGTTCTTGCATGACGTTTTCTTCTGCTGCTTGCTCTTGCCTCTGGACTTCTTGTTCTTCTTTTTCTTCCGGTTTCTTGCTCTTGCCGCTTGCTTTCTTGTTGCGTCCCTCGCGTCCTGTTGGCGCCATGTTCTTGCATGACGTTTTCTTCTGCTTCTTGCTCTTGCTGTTTCTCCTGTGGTTCTTCTCTTGCCTCTTGATTCTTGTTTTAGTTTCTTGCTCTTGCCGCGTGTCCTTATTCATTGCTTCCTGTTAACAGCCCTGTGCTTGCATTGCATAACATTTTCTTTTCCTTGTTTTAGCCTCTGTCGTGTTGTTCTGGTTTCTTTCTCTTACCGCTTACTTATTGTGTTCCTTGCTACCTGTTAACACAATGTTCTTGCGTTACGTTTTCCTTCTGCTTCTTGCTCTTGCCTCTTGACTTCTTCTTCTTCTTCCTCTTCTTCTTCTAGCTTCTTACTTCTCAGAGTATTAGGAACCAATAATGGCCAAACAATCCCTGGAGCCGATGTAGTTTTTAACCTTGGTTTTTCATCGCGGAGATGGTTCGGGCATTTCAGACACCCTCCTTTACGTGAGCAATTCTGAGCCATGCCATTCCAAGAATCATCATGCAATGGATGTGTGCCACATGTAGATCCTATCCAAAAAAGAGCAATGAAGCCGCGCGCTGTTGCGCAAATGGATCCGCATGGCAGTGCCAGGAAGTAGGAGGCGGAGAAGAATTTTACGAGGCTCGGTGCCCTCGGAGTTGTTTGTCTTGGTTGACAAACAAATTGTGAACAAGAGTGCTATCAAACAGCTAGCAAACTGACAAAATGATACAGAATGTCTCGAACACCAGAAAATGAGTAATTAATTAAGACACACCAGTCACACCAGGTAGACATAGCATGCGTTTGCGCCTGCTTGCACTCTTTGTATGCCTGGACGTACTTGACCGGTGTAGCAACCTCAAGCTTCAAGCTTCTATCTGAGCAGCTCAATCCTCTCCAAGCTTTGTCATCATGGGCTCCGGTGCAAGCACTGACGTTGCCAATGCCATTGCTGGCAAGACCCCGGAAGAGATTGCCGCTGCTTTGAAGGAATTGCCAGCCAGCCAGTTGGCAATGATCAAGGAAGCTTGTGTTGAGAAGAAGCCCTGCCCTGGCCCAGTGGACTGCAGCAGCATCACTGTTGTTGCGAAGGACTACAAGGGCATGTTGGATCAGCCTTCCGCACCCAAGTTCAAGGGAGCGCTGGCGCAGATCTATGTTCGCAGCCAGCCATATGGAGGATCCGACAAATCCAACAATGGCCATCGGTATGACAGCATCCCTATCGTGAATGGAATGATCAACGCTGGAATGAGCTGTCAGCTCATTCACTACACCCATGAGGAGCACGACAAGTTCTTTGCCCTGTGCAAGAACTTTGACTTCATCATTGTGCGATGCAACCCAGGCCAGATCAAGGCTGATGGTGGCGATCAGAACAAGTTTGATGATGGCATGCGAGCAATGAGGAAGATGGGCAAGCAGGTGTGGCCTTCGCCAGATGTCATGGAGAAGATGGGAGCAAAAGATGCGCTTTGCAAGGTGGCGACGATGAACATTGGCTTGGAGGACACACTAGCCTACTACACGCCAGAGGAGTTTGCTGCTGGTTTCAAGAAGACCATGGCGTTCCAGCCGCGAGTCATCAAGCAGAATCGAGGTTCGTCTGGTGAAGGCATTTGGATTATCAAGCTTAAAGCGGAGAACTATTGCAAGACTTATGGAGAGAGGCAGGGCTGGGTACTCATGGAATTTCTGGCAAATGGGGTGCAATTTGTTCATTGGGTTCTTTGATGTTTCATGCATCAGTCTAGTGACAGTCCAATCATGCTGTGGCATCACAGTGTTGAATTGAACACTAGCTCGTTCGGCTCACACTGTTGTAGGTCTTGCGAAGATTCGGAGAAGCTGATGCTCATGGAGGCCAACGACAACCATGAAGAGGAGCACACGGTCGCAGAATTTATCGAATTCTGCGTACATGGAAGGACTAGCAAGTCAGGTGAGTGGACTTCCAAGGGTGTGGGCAAGTATTTGGAGGGTGGCAAAGAGGCTGGTGGCCAACTGGTCGACCAACGCTTCTGCCCTCGCATTGTGGAAGGAGAGCTGCGCTACAACTTGATTGGTGATGCTCTGATCGGAGTGATTCACAAGAAGCCCAAGGACTGAGTTTTGCCGGGTCTTTTCGCGTTCTTTCCCGAAAGATCATTTACCACCCGAGGCGAGCACCCATTTGTAAGTATCAGAATCCTTTGTTCATGTTCATTCTAATTCATGTTGAGTCATTTTGCTTCGCTTTGTATAATCAGAGGAATGAGACCTGCCCGTCTTGTCCCCAACGTCAGGAGGGAGGCATCTCGGCGGTGGGTGGAACCGGCTCGATCTACACCTTTTATGGACCTGAGGAGCCGCTGTTCAAGAGCCTCACTGATAACTTCTTGAAGAAGGCCGGGAAAAATGGACAGCTTGTCTTGCAAGTAGGAAGAATATACATAGTATATGTATGTATATGTCAGGTGTCTCTGACTGATTTTGCATTTTTTATATTTATAATCCCGATGGGATACATAGAATATGCCCGATTTCAACCCTACGGGTGTGGACAGAAAAAAAAATACTTAGAATATTTGGGGTAGAAATATTTGGGGTAGAATTTTGGAGTGCATAAACAGTGCCAAAGCAAATACCATAGGAATAATGATATTCCCATATCGAAAACATGTGTGAAACCCAGCAGATTGAACATTTTTTGGGTTCTGGGTAATTTTTTTCATAGTTCTACGACACCAGTCGTGGGGGGTACCCTTTGGTGAGCCTGAAAAACTTATTTTTTTAATACAATATAAAAAGAAACTGGTCATTTCGGGTGACCTGTTTTTTTGTTGAAACGTTGTAGTTTAGGAACTTCAGACATCCAGGGTTGCTACTCCCCAAAGGGCTACTCCCCAAAGGGAATTACATATATGATATATACCCTTTTACATGAAAGAGACCCAATTCCTTGCAGAACTACATACATAGAATATAGGTCCCAAGTGAAAATATCCATCATTTTTTTGAGGATCACCACCCAATTCCATTGGTTTTCATTGCAAAATAGTTTTTTTTCATAGTTCTACGACACCAGTCGTGGGGGGTACCCTTCGGTGAGCCTGAAAAACTCATTTTTTTAATACAACTGGTCATTTGACCTGTTTTTTTGTTGAAACGTTGTAGTTTAGGAACTTCAGACATCCAGGGTTGCTACTTGCCAAAGGGAATTACGGATATGATACATACCCTTATACATGAAAGAGACCCAATTCCTTGCAGAACTACATACATAGAATACAGGTCCCAAGTGAAAATATTCATCATTTTTTTTGAGGACACCACCCAATTCCATTGGTTTTCATTGCAAAATAGTTTTTTTTTCATAGTTCTACGACACCAGTCGTGGGGGGTACCCTTCGGTGAGCCTGAAAAAAAAACAAGTGACCTGTTTTTTTGTTGAAACGTTGTAGTTTAGGAACTTCAGACATCCAGGGTTGCTACTTGCCAAAGGGAATTACGGATATGATACATACCCTTATACATGAAAGAGACCCAATTCCTTGCAGAACTACATACATAGAATACAGGTCCCAAGTGAAAATATTCATCAATTTTTTTGAGGATCACCACCCAATTCCATTGGTTTTCATTGCAAAATATTTTTTTTTTCATAGTTCTACGACACCAGTCGTGGGGGGTACCCTTCGGTGAGCCTGAAAAACTCATTTTTTAAATACAATATAAAAAGAAATGTCATTTCGGGTGACCTGTTTTTTTGTTGAAACGTTGTAGTTTAGGAACTTCAGACATCCAGGGTTGCTACTCCCCAAAGGGAATTACATATATGATATATACCCTTATACATGAAAGAGACCCAACTCCTTGCAGAACTACATACATAGAATATAGGTCCCAAGTGAAAATATTCATCAATTTTTTTGAGGATCACCACCCAATTCCATTGGTTTTCATTGCAAAATAGTTTTTTTTTCATAGTTCTACGACACCAGTCGTGGGGGGTACCCTTCGGTGAGCCTGAAAAATCATTTTTTTAAACAAGTGACCTGTTTTTTTGTTGATACGTTGTAGTTTAGGAACTTCAGACATCCAGGGTTGCTACTTGCCAAAGGGAATTACGGATATGATACATACCCTCATACATGGAAGAGACCCAATTCCTTGCAGAACTACATACATAGAATATAGGTCCCCAGTGAACATATTCATCAATTTTTTGAGGAACACCACCCAATTCCATTGGTTTTCATTGCAAAATAGTCTTTTTTCATAGTTCTACCAACCAAGAAAGCCCTCATTCGCTCCTCAGGTCGAATCTCCTCCCCACCAATGGCTGGTGTTACCCCCAACACAGAGTAGTGGTCACCCCGCGCTTGCCCCTGCAAAACGCGGTGCAACACACCCTCCATGTTGAAACCGATTGGTCACGTCCCTTTGCGGGAATTGCTTGAATCACGGGCGGCTGCAGAAATCCAGCAAAACCTGAGATTTTTTTTTTTCCCTGATCAAAATGGATAGCCGGAAATATTCTATGTATAGGTTTTTTTTTTTCGATTCCGGAAGATGCTTTTATTCTATGTATAGGTTTTTTTGACCGATTCCGGAAGATGCTTCTGGAGGCCGAAATTATCGATTCTGTATTCTATGTATGCCATCGAGATTATATATGTATACCCATATATGGCATGTCTCTCTAGCACATCTCTTTAGAAGCTGTTTTGCAATTATTGTCCCCGGGTTTGGGGATTTATTGTCCCAGGATTGGGGCATTGATGTTCCCTTTTGGAAAAATTTATTGTCCACAGGATTGGGAAAAAAGTGAACACCAAATTGCCAGAAAATGAAAACTTTCGTCCCAAAGATCTTAGGGGCAAAAATCCCAAAATCCTAGGGACGAAAAATCCAAAAACTTAGGGACAACCATTCATCAGCTTTTGGAGGAATTTGTGTCCCTAAGTTTTTGGAATTGTTGTCCCCAATGTTTTTTGAATGTGTGTCCTTAAGATCTTAGGAACAAAAATTGCCAAAACTTAGAGACAACAATCACCAAACTTAGGGGCAAAAATGGCCCAAACTTAGGGGCAATAATTACCCAAACTTACGGACGCTAATTGCCCAAACTTGGAAAAACTCCAAAGAAAACGTGGTAGGGTGCCATTGCTAATATATGTATACTTATATATATATATATACATACATACGTACGTACATACATACATACATACATAGCTTGCACTTATTTCCAGAGCTCCACTAGTGGAGTGGCTTTTGAAGCACCAGGAGGGAGGTGCAGGTATTTCCAGAGCTCCACTAGTGGAGTGGCTTTTGAAGCACCAGGAGGGAGGTGCAGGTTTCTTTGATAGTTTCTGAACGGTCTTTCGTTGACCGTCGTGTCAGGATTTGCCACATGTCATGCCGTCCCTGGACTTGGCCGATGAGCCTTTGCCACTTTGGTGGACGACCGACTTCATCAATGCGTCCCCACCAGGCAGAAGCTGTGGCTTTGGGAGTCGCAATGGGTTACAATATGAACATGCGCAATGACACATAAATTCATTGGATATAGATGAATCAACAAAAACACCACCACCATAGCAACAGCAAGAGCAACAGACAGCAACAGACAGCAACACTAACAGCACCACCACTGCCACCAGCAGCAGCAGCAGCAGCAGCAGCAGAAACAGCAGAAACAGCAGAAACAACAGAAACAACAAAACAACGAAACAACAAAACAACAAAACAACAAAACAACAAACCACCACCAACACCAACACCAACAACAACAGGAACAAGAACAAGAACAACAAGAACAAGAACAACAACAACAACAACAGCAACAGCAACAGCAACAGCAAAGACAACGACAAAGACAAAGCGGGCCCAATTGTCCATACGTGCACGAAAGACGAATGTATATGCACGCACATGAATACAAGGTTGAAGCCACGCATTTTCACGTCCGTGCGTCGTTCTACCTCAGACAAATGCGCAGCACAAGTCCGATACGTGGCCGAAATATTCATGATGTCTCATGGAGATTGTTTTACGGAAAACAATTGCCATGGCAGCTAGCTCGTGCCTACTACAGTACAATTTGGTTTTCGTAGGGTTTGCTATCGGCGGTTAGGCTTCGCGAAGGTAAACATGCAGCACTGTCCCAGTTGTTGCAGCAAGTTGTCGCTAATGTGTAGTATGTATGTTGTTTACACTTTTCTTTGTCTGGCAAGCTGCTGCCAGGCACCAAAGCAGAGGATGAGAAGTGGATCGTTGGTGAGTTCAATTGCTCATGCGTCGGGATCTCCAAATGCTTGGCCGCGTACTGCAAGGATGACACGCCCAATGCCAGCTATGACGACATCTCAGCAGAGGACAAGGCTGAAGCAAAAAAGATGGGTGACCTTATGGGCGAGAAGGCGCTTGCGATCCTGAAGAAGTGAGCGGAGGAAATCTCCTGAGGGCTGGGCCAATGTTTCATCTCCTGCGTTCCCATAGGCACAAGCACAAAAGTCGCACAAGACACGGCTTGGCTGATTCGATTCTCAGCTCATGTGTTATACATTATATATGTACATTCTCCTTCTTAGAGAATCTGAAAGCTGTGTTTGAACTGCTCCACCGCATGTGGGCACGCAATCACTTTCACAATCCTTCTCTTGATATGGCCCTATATCTTGCGTTTTCCCCTTGGCACTGAAAGTGGGGGACTGCAGTTGCTCAGTTGGACCAAACATATCCAATGTGAGTAGCGTTCGCCTTGCTGCAATCAAAAGGACCAGACTTGCTGTGAGGCAGTTTAGCACAGTTTTCACAAAAAAAAATGGTTTGAAGGGAAACTTCCATGTTCAAATTGTTCGCCACCTGTAGGCCTTCCTTGCAGCCGAGTCCAATGGAGCACTTGTGGGCATGGCACGTTTTGCTAAGGGCTGGGAGGGGCAATGGATAGCCTCAAGTTGGAACATGTGGTCGCTTCCATCGACATTACATCAATAAAGCATGACAAGTTTGTATCAAGTCTTTCGGTAGGCTGGGTGAAAACAATGATATGATATGACATTTGTTCGATCATGGGTGGGACCAGTAGCTGCCCTTGTTTGGATGCTGCACACCATGCTACCGGCACAGGGTTAGTGATGCATGATGTGTAGTGATGGTGCTTTTTTTTGCTTCCTCCGATACCTTCGCGCCATGAAACGCGACACCGTCGCTCGACGCTCTGCAGATTCGAGCCGAATCGTGACAGGTTGTGCCTGGGGATCTTCAGATTTCCAATGCATTGGATGGCGTCGCCCCCAGATGGTCCTGCGCCCATACAACAGCAGCAACAACAAGGACAACAACAAGGACAACAACAACAACAACAACAAGAACAAGAACAACAACAACAACAACAACAACAACAACAACAACAACAACAACAACAACAGCCACAGCCACAGCCACAACAGCAACCACCACCACCACCACAACAACAACAACAACTACTACTACTACTACTACTACTACTACTACTACTACTACTACTACTACTACTACTACTACTACTACTACTTGCAGAAACAAATCAACATCGCCGCGAGACGCCGAGTATGCTACTGATTCCTGACTCCTGACCATAGCACTTTTGCCAGGTTCAATCTGAAAATGGTTGAACATGTGTAGGTACTTTCACTCCCATATGGCCATGCATTCTGTTGGGGGTTACTTAAGGTGTGGTGAAGGCCATCCGCTATGGATTTGCTCGACCCCTTGAGCAAATTGTACGAGGTCCCAGGGTGAGATTTCAAAGACCAAGGCTGAAACAGAAACACGTTGAAGCTCAAAGCCAACGCACTGGATATCACTGAAATATTATCCCAAAGTCGAAAGCAGGCTGAGGCAGTTTGACATCCAGAGTTTCATCACTTTTCATAACCTAGAAGATGGGCATACCGCCTGATTCGGATGACGCAGCGCTTTCCGCATGTCGTAAGACTAAGGCCGCTGGAGCCACTGCGCTGTTTAGGGCCCTTGGTGGTTTCGTCAGGCCCTGAGGCCGTGACGTGTATCATGGTTTCGCGGCCGCCAACGTGTCCATGCGTGCATCAAGGCAGTGTTTTCTCTGCCTCGATTTTAACCGGGCACCGCAGGACATGAACACGAAGCGGACACGCTAGCATGCCATCTCCAGCATGCCACAAATCCCAATATGCATCGCCAGCTTGTGCCAGCATGCGTGCCAGCCTCCTCGACACAGCCACTCTCCAGCTCTCGCGGCCCTGCAGACCCGCACCCTATGCCGAGCTCCCCGACTCTTTGCGCCTAGCTCGTCAGCTTGCTGGGGGCCCCACCGGACCTGAACCCTGTGCCAGATAAATTGCCAAATACATGTCAAAATATGTCAAAAAAATGTCACGTAGATTGTCAGATAAAATGTCAAATAGAGCTCCGCGTAGACGTCAGGTATCATGTCAGATAAAGTTCCCGATAAATGTGAGAATATATGTCAGAGAGAATGTTGGATTATATGTCAGACTGTATGTCAGGAAAATGTCAGAATATATGTCCGATAGAAAACAGAACTAATGTCAGATATCGTGCAATGTCAGAACAGGTGAGAGAAAATGTCTATAGACTTTCAGAAGTTTTGTGAGATAACCAAAGCAAGTTTAATTAGGAAACTCCGAATTACGAACGATTGTCATGGCTAGATTTCTCACCATGATGGCAACCACATCATCACCCCAATCATCATGGCCACCACATCCTCATGCAAGTAGTCGGGAAGTGTGAGAGATCGGGAATGCGTGAATTCAGGCTGGAAACACTCTTGGGCGCGAAACCCTGTATTTTTTTCGGGTAAAGTGGCTGCCGTGGTCGCCGAAGGAGGGTCATGTTTCCGCAGGTGCGCGGCTCGATCCGGGAAAGCGGTCGGCAAAATGCGCACGAGACTGTAGCAAGAGCTCGGTTTCACATAAACATCGTAAGAAACTGACCGGCCGGAGCACTTTTGGAAGATGAGGTCGGCAAAAGGCACACGAGACTAGCGAGAGCTCGGTTTCCATTTGAAAATGTTGAAAAACTGAGGGGCTCGGAGCACTTTTGGAAGATGAGGTCGGCAAAATGAGGACGAGACTTGAAAAAAGTGAAAATGGCAAACGCATCATGCATCATCTCAATCATCATGTCAGCCACATCATCATGACCACCGCATCATCATGCAAGTATAGTCGAGAAGTGTGAGAGATCGGGAATGCGTGAACTCAGGCTTGAAAACACTCTAGGGCGCGAAACCCTGTGTTTTTCGGGTAAAGTGGTTTCTGCGGGTGCGCGGCTCGATCCGGAAAAAGCGGTCGACAAAATGTGCACGAGACTGTAGCGAGGGCTCGTTTCACATAAACATCGTAAAAAACTGACGGGGCTCGGACGGCTCGGAGCACTCTGGAAGATGAGGTCGGCAATATGTGCATGAGACTGTGGCGAGAGCTCGATTTCCACTTGAAAATATTTTAAAAAATTGAAGCGTTCGGAGCATTTTTGGAAGATGAGGTCGGCAAAATGTGCACGAGACTGTTTTGAGAGTTCCATTTCCGCTTGAAAATGTTAAAAAACTGCGGGGCTCCGAGCAACTTTGGAAGATGAGGTCAGCAAAATGCGCACGAGACTGTAGCGAGAGCTCGATTTCCACTGGAAAACCATTTCAATCATCATGTCAACCACATCAGTGTCCACCACAGCATCATGCAAGTAGTTGGGAAGTGTGAGAGATCGGGAACGCATGAATTCAGGCTTGAAAACACTCTGGGCGCGAAACCCTGTGTTTTTTCGGGTAAACTGGCTGCGTTTGCGATGTGGGGTGAATCTCTTCGGACCGCGCAGGGAATGCATGGATTTGACACGACATCGTCAGTTTTTCCTTTCATTCCATTGAATCATTCATGCATTCATTCAGTCCTTTATGCGTTCCTTTCATTCCATTGATTCATTCCTGCATTCAGTCGTTCCTGCGTTCATTCGTTCGTTCGTTCATTCAGCCATTCATTCATTCCTTCATCCATTCCTTCATTCCTTCTTTCATTCCTTCCTTCATTCCTTGCTTCCTTCGTTCCTGCATTCAGTCGTTCCTTCATTCGTTCGTTCGTTCGTTCATTCATTTCACTCACTCACTCACTCACTAACTCCTTCATACCTTCAGTCCTTCATTCCTTCCTTCCTTCCTTCCTTCCTTCCTTCCTTCCTTCCTTCCTTCTTTTCATGCGTTCGCTCACTCACTCATTCAGTCATTCATTCACTGATTCATTCGTTTGTTCATTTATTCATTCACTCATTCATTCATTCATTCATTCATTCATCCATTCATTCATTCATTCATTCATTCATTGATTCCTTCATGCATTCCTCCATTCCTTCAACCCTTCATTCCTGCATTCCTTCATTCCTTCCTTCTTTCATTCATTCATTCCTTCAGTCCTGCATTCATTCGTTCCTTCATTCAATTCATTCATTTCATTCAATCTATCAATCAATCAATCAATTCACTCATTGTCATTCGTTCATTCATTCATCACTCACTCATTCATTCATTCATTCATTCGTTCATTCGTTCATTCATTCATTCATTCACTCACTCACTCATTCACTCACTCACTCATTCATTCGTCCATTCATTCATTCATTCATTCATTCATTCATTCATTCATTCATTCATTCATTCATTCATTCATTCGTCCATTCACCCAGTCCATTCACCCATTCAATCACTTCATTCGTTGCATTGATTTGTTTTCTTCAGTTCATTCATTTGAATTCACTTCTTTCCAACTCACCAAGAATTCCTATAAACAAACTGTTTCCTATAGTAATGTCCTTTTTCGAAACTTCCGCCCCGGCGCGTGCCGGGCACTACCTGGTAAGTTTATGTTCATAAGAATGTCAAACATTTTACACATCAAATTTCCCACCTGCCAGGCGAGGGTCTCTAGATGTAAACAATCCATCCCGCCCACAAACACACCAACACACAGACACCCACGCCCACACCCACGCCTGCGCCCGCGCCCACGCCCACATACGGACACACACCTTGGTGATACACATACACACACACACCCACACGCACACGCACACGCACGGACGCGCATCGCCAGCATGCCATCGCCAGCTTGTTTGCCAGCCTCCTCTACACGGCCACTACATCGCAAGTTTGCCAGCTCTCTGGGGTTTTCCGGACCCGAAAACTATGAGAGCTGGGCCATGCCGGACCCGAACCCAAACCCTGTGAGGCGCATGGGTCACTCAAAGAAAGTAATTAATTGGTATGAATAGCAGTGCAGACAGGCATTCATGGCCTTTATGAGACAATGACAAGCTCACTCTAGCCCTGGGAGCAGGGACCAGATTTGGACTAAGGCGAGACCAGACTACACTGGTGAGTTTGCAAGGGCCAGTGGAATAGGCACACTGGGCGATGGAGTGTTTCCTTGTCACCTATGCAATGTCTCGATTTTTTGATTTGCAGCATGACTAGACAATTCTAATGCGTTTGGAGTTTTGAGTCTCAAAACCCAAAGAAAGCACCTGCAGAATGCGTTAGTCAATTTCTGCGAATTGCAGAGGGTTGTGCCTGTTGCGTCCCTGATGTTATCACGCTTGGTGTGGTTTGTGAGCTCTACGCTTGCTTTTGGAATTCTCCACAATTTTAGCATGCTTAGACCCCTGTCCCCGAAAGTTTGGCCTCCGACCCAACACCAAGACGTCACACCCAGTGATATCAAAAGTGCGTGTGTGTGTGTGTATACATATGGTCCCGGTCGGCGGCCGGCTACACCCCCAAAATGGTATGGTCCCCCAGACCGAGCCCAGCACGCAGCATCCTGCAACGTAGCATCAAGTGTTTGTGCAAGTACGAGGGACGATCTTTGAATGTAGGCCAAGCGTCTGTGCAACTGTGCAAGCACAAGAGAAGATCCTATAATTAACCTCAAGTGCCTGTGCAAGTACAAGTGAAGATTTATTAATGTAGCACCAAGTATCTGTGCAAGTACACGAGAAGATCCTTTCAGAGACCATCAAGTGTCTGCGCAAGTACAAGAGAATATCTTGTAACGTAGCATCAAGCGTCAATGGAAGATCTAAACGTCTTTTAACGTTGTACAATAGAAGGTCTTGAAACGTACCATCAACTGTCTGTGCAAGTACAAGAGAGGATCCTATAACGTAGCAGCAAGGGTCTGTGCAAGTACGAGAGATATTCTGCCATGTGGCGTCCAACATGTGTGCAAGCACGAGAGAGGATCACACAATGTAATATACATCCATCCATCAGACATCCATCCATCCATTCATCCATCCATCCATCCATCCATCCATCGATCCATATATATATATATATACATACCTGGGCACTAACATACTTACATACTCACATACCTAAATACTGATATATTTACATACCATCATACTTACATTCTTACATACGTACATACCTAGGTGGCTACATACCTACATACCTACCTACCTACATACCTACCTACATACCTATATACCCACATACCTACATACCTACATACCTGCATACCTACATACCTACCTACATACCTACATACCTGCATACCTGCATACCTGCATCCCTGCATGCATACATGCATACATGCATCCTGCATACATGCATACATGCATACAGGCGTACATGCATACATGCATACATGCATACATGCATACACGCATACACGCATACGTGCTTACATGCATACATGCATGCATACATGCATACATACACATATAGACAAATAGATAGATACATAGATACATAGATACAAAGATAGATGATGACCAAGAGACCCTCCCCATTTCCACAGGCAGGCGGGGAGAACATACATAAAAAAGTACTAACATACTAACATGTTTACATACATGCATACATACATAGATACATTGACATAGATACATAAATACATAGATTACATAGATACATAGATTAGATAGATTACATAGATGACATAGATACATAGATACATAGATACTGTACGTAGATAGATGATGACCAAGAAACCCGTCCCATTCCCACGGGGGGCGGGAGAGAAGTCCATGACCAGGACTGGAACCATGACCATGAGGGGGGGTGGGGCTGCAGGCCTGTACCATATATATATATATATATATATATATATATTCCCGTCTTCCGCCCACGAGGTCCCCCCCCCCGAACGGCCCAGCTGGAAGTGCTTAGGCTGAAGGTGGTGCTCGGCACCGACGTGGAGGTGCGGCAAGCACTTCGGAGGAAGGGCTTCAGGCCCGCGAGGATCAGCCAGCTGATGACAGAATGTTCGCAGAACCCGCCGCGGAGCGCGGCTCAAATGGAGCTGCAGACCGCTCAGGACCAGCCAAATTGCAATCAGTCTGCCTCGAAAGAACTATTTAAATAGCACGAATGATGCACCATCAACTATATATATCCTGATTCTATCATAGATTGCTTGAGCAGGTAGGTTGATCACCGATGACCCGATACATTTCCTCGAACAACGACTTGAGAACAGAATTTATCAGGTCTAAAAATAACAATATCCAATGTTCATAAATAGACATGATAACGATCGGCCACTCAGGATTGAGACATCGCTTAGTTCAGAAAGATCAATGGATGCAATAGAACAGAAAAAATCGGAAAAAAAAAGAAAAAGGTTTCGCACCTACAGTAGATATACTGTTTATGTAAATATCAACACACACACACATATATATATATATATTTATGTGTGTGTGTATGCCTCTACGATCTAGCTATGCCTATCTGTATAATTCTAGACCCCTTAAATTGGACCCGCCCTGATCTGATTCACATCGAAGGAGATCGTGGACGGGACCATCCACGAGATCCTCCGTGTCCGCCGCGTCAAGAAGCGGCTGGAGAAGGCAGCGGCGGTGCTTGAAAGTCGTGCGCCGGCACCACGCCCCGAGTGCGTGGCCGAAAAGGATGGCCCGCCTCGTGCGGGAATTGGCGGCGCACTTGGAGGCGTAGGCCGGGGAGTGCAGCTGGGGCCCGGGATGACCACGAGCCACATCAGTTATATAATTATTCGCTAAAGGCAACTTTCCATCTTCCATCTAACGACATTTCAAACCATTATACTTAATTATAAGCAATGGTGTGCAACTTCAAGATTGCGCATTCGAAATTCCTATTTGGCAAGACTAGTTGTATATATTAAAAGCCCGGTCTTTACATCCTGGACACCCCGAAAACATTGACTGTACACCATGATATAGATCGAAGGATGTAGTGGCCATTCCACTTCGCTAAAGATTGCGACATCCCCAATTCCCATCCACTGGCCTCTTCACACGGCACATTCCCGCACGGTTTCCCCCCTCAGGAGAAGGAAAAGGCCGAGACTGAGGACGGCTTTGGGAACCGACATGGGGTCTCTGGGTCTATCCGCATAGTATTTGTATGTGTGTATGTGTGTGTGTGTGTATGAGGTATGAGTGCATCTCCGTGTATGCACCCCTCCTTCCCTTCTATTTGCAAGCTATTGGCAAGATTTCTGAGGACCAGCCTCGTATTTGCTAGGTTTTTGCAGCGATTCTGACTACCAGCCTCCCATTTACTAGGTACATGCTACCCTTTAGACGACCTACGTAACACACATACTCCCTCAAAGTACCTACGTGCTACCTATAGTCATATATACATGTGCTATGTAGCTACTTCCTATATATATATATAGATTTATTTATTTATTTATTTACATGTTATAGATACATACACAAATATGTATTTATATATATATATATATTCATATTCGTATTTAAATATATATATATACACAAATATACACGTATTCACACATATATATATATATACATATCTGTACACATACATACATACATACATACACACACACACATACATACATACATACACACATACATACATACATACATACATACATACATACATATATATACTTATATATATATATACTTGTGTGTATATATATATATATAAATACGCAGTACCACACCCCCACCACACCACAGGGGGGGCGGGGTCCTGTATATCCATACCCATTCCTACTACTAACTACTACTCACTACTAACTACTACTAACCCCCCCACCCCCCTACCCCACCCACAGGGGGGGCGGGGAACATAGCTCCTGTATATCCATACCCATTCCTACTACTAACTACTACTCACTACTACATACTACTAACTACTACTAACCCCCCCACCCCCCTACCCACCCACAGGGGGGGGCGGGGAACATAGCTCCTGTATACCCATAACCATTCCTACTACCTACTACTACTAACTACTACTCACTACGACTAACAACAACAACAACAACAGCTACTACTACTACTACTACTACTTCTACTACAGCTACAGCTACAGCTACAACTACAACTACAACTACTACTACTACTACTACTACTACTAGCCCCTCCCCACCCACCCACAGGGGGGGTGAGGAACATAGCTCGTGTATACCCATACCCATTGGGGGGGGAGGGGGGGGGACCTGGGAGGCTGCATCATATATAGCAATTATATTGATAGGTTTGCATGTATGTACAAGAAAATAGACACATGTACAGGCCCAAAGGGGTCTTGCTTGGACGAAGCAATCCTTCCGGCCTTTTTCCTTTCCATTTCCATTTGTTGCCAGCTATGCCAATGGCGCTTTTGGCTGACGGTGGCTGGCGCGCACTACCTCTAGCCCGTGCAACCGCAGTAGGCCAGGGATGGGTGATGAATGTGCTGAATCGACTTGCCTGTCTTCGCACTATTTCGCGCCATTGTTTGATGTATGAGCCCCATGCAGCTATTCAGATTATTCAGGGAGGTTGTTTCACAATTCCTGCGCCGCACACAAACTGGCTATTGAAAAACTGTTTGTAGTTCGCAGAGATACTTCATCAAAACAAGATAAAACGAGGCAAAGTGACCTTTTTGTTAGGGCACCTTTGCTTAGAATGCTGATTGGTTGAGCACATTTTTCCTGCAGACTCCATTGAATGTGAGCAGGTTTTGTCTCAGTGAATGTCGTATCCTTTCTAATTGGAGGAGATGCAGGGTGAGTTGGCGAGTGTGAGGAACTCCATGCACATCAGTTGTACTTGTGCAATGGGTGGCAAAATCGAAAATTGTTGTTTTTTCTTAGGAAAACAAATCGCAAGTTTGAAGTTTGCAGCCGACGCATAGCACTACGATTCAACAGTACTGAAGAGAGGACGCAAGCCAACTCCGTGGATAGTTCTTGGCTTGGTGGGTGGTGCAAAACCATTTATACAGCTGCGTAAATGTGTTTAGATTTTGGGCATTTCTTGACCACCTTCAGCACCAGGAAATGGCATGGATCAGAACATTGAAGGCTTCTGCGCGCGAGCAATGGCAGCTAGTGGAACAAATGGATCGAACATTCTGGGAAGTCCAATTGAATGAACATAGTCATGATAAGACGAGACAAGTTCTAGATGCATCTAGATGCATTTTAATCAGCACAAGTGCAGTGTTTATAGAAAGGTGCGGATTGATACCAGATGGAGTGGAACCTTGCAACATCCAAGACACAGCATGCTCTCACCAGTTGATTCAATCAGCGCTGTGCACACATTAGACTGAACCTTCTCATTTTTTTTTAATATACACCACTGGCAGTTGTTTTCTCTGTACTGAAGTAGAAATTGCAGTTGTTTTCGATGTTGCAAGTTCTTGTTCCATATCGAATCTAGGGCGGATCTGTTTGAACGGTTTGGATCCGCTTCACGACCAAATTGGTGCACGATTTGTGTTTCCAAGGGCTGCAGAGGATGGATTTGCAAGGGATTTTTGATGTGGCACTGACCTCAGCAACACGTGCATCATGTTCATTCATTTTCTTCAGCCACCATGGAATTGGAAGCTATAAGCTGGAAGATGCTGGAAGACCTCATTATGTTTTGCCCGTCTTTGAGTTTGATAGAGATGATCGAGTTTCATATATTTGCATATATTTGCCTGCACTGGCGAAGATTGGAGGCCAAGAAGCACAGTCTCGTTGTGCACACACTTGGTAGTTCTACTATTGCCCTGATGCTTTACCTGACACTTTGAACATTTTTGAACAATCTCAGGCTACTGCGTTGTTTGGCCTTGTGATTGCACTTGTTCGGTCCCTAGCGGTGTCTTGCGGGGGAGAGCACCTCCTGCATGATAATCATTGTGAAGCTCGACCTGAAGTTTATACATGAAGCTGGCATGATATGGCATGATCCAATATCCAACCTGTGATGTTGGCCCTGTTGGCTAAGCGTGACCAAGCGCTGCGCCGTGCGCTGTGCCAGTTAACTGTCCATGATTGTCTACGATCGTCAACGATCGACCACGATTGTCCATGAAACGTATCCTATATTCCTATATATCATATAATTATATTATATTATATATATATTCCTTATATATTATACATTCCTACATACGATATTATACGATTCTTATGATTTACGGTCCGATCATTCTGGTACAGAAAGCAGAGGAGCGGATGAATTAGGCAATTTGGCTCACTTTGGCTGCATTTGGCATATTTGGCATGTGCTTACTAGTGCTTACTGCATCCACTGAGATCGTGGGAAGTGCCTACATGCTGTCCTTCTTAGAATCCAGAGACTCGCACATGGCTTCCAGGCAGACCACTTGACGATCTTGATTGTTTCGGTCTGTGTGTAAAAGTTTTAGTAAACTTTGCCAAAGCTGCTAGTGCAGACTCAGCTTGAAAGGTACGTATAGTCCAATGTCATGTCTAGAATCCTCGAATCAATAGCGGCGTGCTTTCAAAAGAAGTAGTATCAGAATGGGCTCCAATGATTACTCCAGCAAAAGTAAACCATAGTAAACCTTAGAAGTTTCTCTGGGAACTTTCTGTTCATCCCAGTGCCAAGGCATGTCTGGTGATTTTGTCACTGCAGGCTCTTGCAAGTGACGGACCTTATGCGAGAGCAAAAGGTGACCCTGCCTATTTGGCTGGAAGGGCTCAGCCAGTGGCTATTCATTCAATGCTGTTTCTTTGCTGGCCTACAAAAGATACCAAACATGTTGTACATAGCTTCATGACGTGTCATGTTGTGTTCGTTTCATCGAGCACTTTAGTGACACTTCATTGTTAGGCGAGAGGAGTGGTACATTGCAGGCCACCACTACCTTGCATTTGCTGTCATACCATTGAGAGACCTCTTGAACAACATAAATCCTTCCACTTCATCCACTTGCAGACTTCATCAAGACTATATGGATTTCCAATTTCCAAGACCTTTTTGTCACTTGCGTGATGTGTCTTTGCCTGGTGGCCTGGTGGAAGCCAATGAGATTGAAGTTCTAGCAAAGCATAAGATAGTACAGATCGAGAGACGTGAATTAGTTGTGACTGTTCAATCTATAGAGACCTACGACCAACTCACGCCTGCCTTCTTCTTCGCTGATATTTTTTCTTGGACTACATTGCTTTGTTTGTCTGTTTGTCTAAATCTTGATTTTTTGGAATCAAGAGATGGACTGGGAAACTCAACAATAGTTTGGAAGCAGAACAAATAGAAAGGAGAAGGGCACCCTTCTTTGGCTGATTCTTGCAGTCTGCTTTTGATTTGGTATGTGGCTGAACGATCCAGGTGGCTAAAAAGCTCTTGGGCGGCGGCAGCACGCCGCTTAATCTCAGTGAAAAGACTGCCTTGATATTTGTCATGATGCTCGAACATACCGCCCGACGGCAATTTGGAACCCTGTTGCCTTGCTTCGCTCACGACCGATGCATCACAGCTTCAAGCAGCGGAACCAAATTCTGATGGTACGCAGAGCTTGCCCCCGAAGGCCATGATTTGACCACGGGTTTTTTGGCTGCCTGCAAAACCTGGCTTCGTGCTGGTGGCTGCTTTGTATTTCGAATGCCGGTGCATTCATGAAAAGTAAGGATCTTCAACCGTAGAATCAACACTTGTCCTCACTTACGGACTCGGATATCTCGGATGGGATATGGAAGCATCATGATATCTTTCTGCCGTCGAAGCTCTTTCAATTACATCCAGGTGCTGAAGCGTGCTGCCACGGCTAGATATCCAGGCGGGACCGGGAAAAGACATCCCTGGGTTGTTTCATTTGGTGGTAGGAGCAGCAATCATTTACACATATACACATCATGTAGCATGTGTTCACACTGATTGAAATGACAGGCACAAGATAGAATTCTAGGAGAAAATCCAAGGGCAGTTTCCATGCCCTTTCAGACTACATGCCACAGGTTTGGCTAACGCTTGAAGGAACTTTTGCTTGCAGAAGCCACTCAGAACTCATCAGAGCTTGAAGGGAACCGAGAACGGCAAAGATATGGTTGTTGTTCCAATCCATTTAGAAAAAACAGTTTGGAAGTTGGAGATACTTGTTGCTTGCCGCCCCCTATTCTGCAAGATCCAGGATAGTCAAAAGATGTCAAAAGGAAGGTTGCGAGTTCGTTACGTTGACTATGTGTTTGTTGGCAAGCACCTTGTGAATATGCTGTGGTAGACAAAGACACACACACTTGCTGACCGGAGCCAGGTTCCAACTCGACCGTCCAAAAATTGCAGTTCAGGCAGAGGTCGGCCGATGGAATTTTGACAGAAATCGATCGTCATTGATGTGCAATGGGAGCTGCTCATGATACATCATGATACAACCTGTTGATTGCCGTTGCCCTTGGGAATGGTGCTATGATATGTGCTAACGACTCACTTTGGGACAGAAGTGACTTCATTCCCACGTGTTCTTCTTGTGCGACTTGTGTCATCCAACAAGTTGCACATTCAAAGCACAGAGTGCCAGGAATGAACCGCTCCAGTCGGTGTATGTCGGTGTCCATTGGTTTTTGGCTCGGAATGAAATTGATGAAGTGATGCAGCAGGCCTTCAGAAGTGGCTTCTTCTTGGCTGCCGCTCTTCACATTGCGCCGTCCTTTGGAAGAAGACGAGGCGTGCGATCCAGAAAAACTGACTGCCGTAGCACAACAGCATAGATGGGAGGGAAGTTGCAGGATTCCACAGTGCCAAAATGCCTTTGACTATCTTTGACTTGCAAATAATTCTGGAGTCAATGAGCTGATGCTTGCAACTTACATGTTTTGAGCATTTGAGAGTTGGCTCAAAACTCTCACGTGGGTTGGCTTGAGTTGTTGAGATGGGTTTGTATTTCAATGGCTCTAATGAAGTTGGGGAGGGTTTGCTAGCTGCTGCCAGCTGCTGCTAGCTTGCCAGGGCATGACGTCATGCTGCAGCTTTGGGTGGATGATCCAAAAATATCCAAAACGATGTCCATCGAATTGTGGTTCCGTTGCTACGCAGTGCGGGCTTCCAAGAGGTCGAGCATATGCTCCAGCATTGTCTCATGTTTTTAATCCAAGCATAATGGTTTCATCAGTATCGTAACCCTCCAATCCTTTCTACAACTTGTTTGCAAAACCAACCCGCGATGCTATGTGACCTGCAAGTCTTGCCTAAGCATGGCATGTCAGGTGAGAAATTTGAGCCTCTTTGAGCCGCGTTTCTTGCGACTCTTTGACCAACTGAAGGCTTGACATGCAAAAGTGTCGTTTGTCTTTGGGCTTGGGGTCAGTCTCTGCACGTGCTATGCAAATCAATCAATCTCAGTGTTTGAAATGGAGAGTTCAGGTGATCTGTATGATCATCAGTAGGACGAGATTGAAGTGCAGCAGAGCCAAGAGTTGAATAGTTCAAGATAGTTCAAGCATGGAGGCATGAACATACATGTATATAATGTATATAGTTGATTATAATTGTACATAAATAAATACATATATATATATATACAAATATAGTTCTCGGTCCTCACAGACAGTTCTTGCCGTATCTTGCCATTATTGGGATGCCGTTTCTCCATGTTTCTCCTTCATCTCCCTATCACTATCGCTTCATCCAGAGGAGGCGGGTGAAGCCAGACCTGGACTACGTATGGCTGTAGTGCCTTGATCAGCCAGGCCCAACAGGCCCAACAGCATACGATAGCACTGGATACCTTGAATGGACAAGATCCGTTTGGATCCTCTTTAGCTCAAAGGGACGACAAAGGGATGACTTCCTAAATGTTGCGTTTACATTGGAGAATGCACAAAAGGGACGCGGAGAGATGACATTGTCCTCTTACTGTATCTAGATGTGATTCTTTTTACACATCTACAGGATTCCATATGATATAATATCTTTGCAGAGTTGAGTCAAGTATCTAGAACACTCTTGCAGATATGTTTAGACTTGGCCGGTCAGAATCATTGTGCTGTCAGTGTCGTGCTGGATTGACATTTACTTCGACCGCTGAGAAAGAAAGAGTTCTACACCTTATCTAAACCTGCAAACCACAAATGTAGCAGCACAGCAACTGTAACATGTTGTTGCCTCTATGCAAAGTGGTCAGACTTGCAGGCTAGGCAGATCAGTCGGACAAAGGAAAGTGAACAAAAGCAGTGAACACCAAGGGGACAGCCACCCGATTTGAGGAGCAACCAAGAGTGAGCCATAAAGTGATTGAAAGTCTTTTGTTGAATTCACAAAATCACAAGGTAGTCTTGGCATGCCTTCAAGCAGATGCAACAACTTTAGCAACTACAATGGAGTTAGACTCGAGCATAGTCTTTCGAACCATCCTTTTTGGCGGCTTCAACTCGAAGCCTTAGGCTTATGCGCCTGTGGGCATAGAGAGGCCCAAGAACCTTTGGCAAAATGAAGCGAAGATCTCAGTCGAATGGGCGCAAACTGTGATGGGGTCGAAGTCTCAAGATTGTACTTTTTCAACTGAACGAGACACCGCCCGTCAACTCTTGAAAGGCTTCATACTAATGCTGAATCCAGGTGGCACTTGATCAAAGGAGTTGAATCAAAATCTTTATAGAGCAGTCTTGCAGAGCATTCCTTGCACGGACTGGCCAATTCGCCTCCAAGTTGACGAGTATTGTCAGTATTGTCATGTGACTCGTGAGGTGGTCGATGTGGCTTCCAGCAATTTGTCACCAGTCTCGATATTCTCCAGGCTGAATCTCCGCAGAATCCAGAAGAACTTCCACCATTGGCTGTAGAGGCGTGGGAGCTGGGTTTTTTGGATGCCTGTGAGTGATGCCCGGCGAGAAGACGTGATTCACCAGGTTTGTCCAGCATGACTCAGCATGAAATATATTTAATTTTTGAATCATGATGAATCTAAGCACAAATGATATCATTGAAGGATATTTAAGGATAAAGCCTTTGCGAAGCACAGGTGGAGGTGATCCTCGACTCCAAAGCCTGTGGCTTAGTAGCTTTAGCCTCGTGCACAAAGCTGGATTGATCCATGAGCAGAGCATCACAAAGCGGCATCATTACAATGACGGTGTCAAGAGAGCATATATTTGTTGCTTGCAGTAGATGACCCGTGATGACCCGTCATATGTTTCATCCAACGCTTTATCTAAACCGTTATAGTACTTATTGCATCTTATTGCATTCTCTAGTGTCATCCCTCGTATCCTTGTCATTCCTCGTCCAACCACAGTCACAATAACGTCTTCCTGCCACACATTCTCAAAGGTTTGTTTTAGAGGGAGGAGTCATTTACAGTTGCTAGTGACTGTGTGTGTGCACATGTTTGGGGAATCAGTACAGGTTCGAGTCGTCGAAGTGCAGAAAATCGTTGAAGGTATGGGTGAGGAGACCAGTGCTAACAGCTGCTAGCATGTGCGCAGTTTGTCAAGTTGATTCCCATTGCCACATGGACCGTAAGTAAACCGAAGTACTCAAGCATTTTAAGTTTGTCGTGAGTTCATTACTTGCAATATCTTGCAATCTTAGCCCCTTATTCTTGGCTCTGAGACCTTGCAAATTTCGAGATTTTCGAACGAACGTTAGAGAGAAACCAATGGAATAAGTAAATAAATATATAAATAAATAATAATAAATAGATAAATAGCAACAGGACATATTCTGCAATCATATTCTGTATCTCTTTGTCCCTTTGATAGGTCACTTGCACAAGTTCGCCAACTTGCGCCGCTTTTGCAGCTCAGTGTTGGCATCCTCTCATATCCAGCATATCCTCTCATTCCGTTGTTTGCATCAAAGATGTTCGTGAAGATCGTTTGCGCGCTTTTTGTCTTAGCCACGGGCATGCGAAGCGACCAGCACAAGGTTGGTGTTGGCACTCCGTAATTTATTTTCCTGTTTGTTTTTCTGTCGAAGTCCGAGTTTACAGGGAGGCAAAACGTGGATTTCAATGCTGTTTCCGAAGTAGAAGGGGCAAGTAGGGTTCATGAAAAGAAACCCAGTTCAGCCCAAGAAAATATCCAAAACATTTGATTCCAGGGGGAAGAATTGGTGAAGATGGAGAGCATCTCGCATGAGTCGCAAAAGGTGCACACCGTAGAGCAATCCCATACAGATCAGGGTGACTCAAAGCTTGGCGAAAACATCTCTCTGGTCAGCGAGAAGGCCGAGAAGGCCGACGCGAAGCTGATGGACCCAGAGTTCAATTTTGATTTCTTCAAAGGAAAGGCCGAAGTCTTGAGTGAGGAAGCCATCAATGGCATCAAGAGGACCCTGGGCACTACCGTCAAAGGTAGGACCTGTCCTAGGGAGTTTGACGTCATTCCCGATGGCTATGACTACGGTGTGGGCTGTGGTTTGAAAGACCTCGGCTGCAAGTGCCCCAGTTTTCTTGATGTTTGTGCGACATCTCCAAGAATGGGAAAGGTGGAGGACATGCAGAATTTGATCACCAGGCTTTCCGTTTCACAGCTTGGATATTGTCGCACAGGCCTGGATTGCAAGCTGATGCAAGCTGTTAGAATATCTAGAATTCTGAACAACTCTGAGTTCTATAGTTCTATTCTATTTAAATTATATTTAATATATTTTAATATACGTATTTTAATATATCATCTACCTCAACACATGCGCACACAACACACTCAGGTTTCAGACATGGCATCAAACCACACACACATTGACATTCCTGGTGTGGCTTGGCCACGTTGGTCGCTGCCGCGCTTCATTGTGTTCTATGCTAATTCATGTTTATGACTGATGATGCTATAACTGTTATGAAGCTTGTAGAGGATTTGTCCGCTGAATTTGTAACCCGCGGTTTTCATCAGCTTTCGACTTTCTAATCACTGGTCTACTTAGTCTACTTGCGACTGGCAGGTGCCTGGGTGTTCATTCTTTCGACCGTGCTGGTGGTTCTTCTCCTGGGCGGCATTGGTTTCTTCATCTACAAGAAGAGAAGCAGCTGAGCCCGAGCCGTTGGTAGCTGCAGCCCGTGCCAGATAAGAAAAAGATATAGAAAAATGGACGGAGATGGACGGAGTCAAGACAGGTCGCAGACGACTTTTTGCACAGAGGTATCATGAACTTCATGACTTTTTGCAGGTCTATCAAGTTTTATGTCTATCATATTCTATCATTTTCTATCTCCTCTGCAGAAATCTGCACAACTGTAGAGATGACTAAAAAAACACCTGCAGGACCAACGGCGGCGTTGGAGGCTTGAGGTGAAAGGCGGGATTGCCGAAGTGACTTTGGTTGATAGATCAGCGGCAAACCCAAGGCTCTCCAAACTTCGAGCATGACTTACAGCATTTACAGCAGACCTGATTGGTGATCCAATGAGAACCTCAACAGCTTGGTGGTACAATGTGGTACATATGGGAATGTTTACGTCGCATATCGTCGCATAGCATGACATGCATCATGACGTACCATACCATTTTGCCTGAACTTGGAAAGGGGTTGGTTGTGTGGTCATGTGTGGTCACACCAGGCATGCACAGTACAGTAACTCCAAGACTACAAGATGAGATGCAAGTGTTTCATTTTCGTTGGACCCGCCGCGATGTTTGGAAATAATAGAAATAGAAACATTAGAAATGGCAATAGTATGACTAGTATGCAAGAGGCATGCATTGAAGCGCAATGATCAGGAGGTCTTCAATACAATAACATAGAAATTGCATCAAACAGCTAATCAGATTCATTCAGCTTCATTCATCCTTAACACGGCTGTGGGGCTACCCTACGCAGATGTGTCAAAGATCCTTGGGGCAGTCAAGCAACGGCCCTGCTAGGCACTTCTGAAGTACTTACAACGGCAAGTTGCAACATTTTTTCTGATGAGCTTGCTTCTCAGATTCTCAGGTAGGCTGTCTTTTCAGTTTCAACCATTGAGTTCCAGCAGTTTCTTCACTTGTGAAGTACTGGATCCAGCGCTGTCTTGCGTAGCGCACTGGCGGCAAGCCATGTGAAACTAGTTTGCGAACTGGAAACTGCCAGTTTGTGATGTCGTTAAGATCTTGTTCAGTGTCAAGGAGTTTTGTGGTGGAGTTTTGTGGTCAAAGATAGGCCAAGCTTGCGACTTTCAATTGGATTGCCACAAGCAAAGTAAACCAAGGTTTGGCGCTCTTTGGGCTGTTCCAAAAGGCGAGTTGCTCACGGAAATTGACAAATCTTTGGAGCTCTGCTGGGAATGCCCCTTTGCACAGGGGAGAAGACATTCGCAGCTGTCGCAGCCTCCGAGGCGACCGAAGTCATTGATTTTCATGCTGGGCCATGCTGGGCCCATCTGCCCAGCATTTGACTTGCCAGGGAGATAGCGATGCAAGAAATGTGCGATGGTTGGATCTCCAAATTTGTTCATTTTGTTCCATGGTGTTTCCTTTTGAGCCCAAAGTTCGGTGTTTGTATCCAAGTGAGTCTTTGCTTTGTGTTGCCTTTTGGGTCTCAGTTCAGGGAAGGAAGATGGAGCTACCGTTTCCTGCATAGAACATCATAGAACTGGGCTGTAGAGCCGGCAAAGGCAGCACGTGAGCCAAAAATCTTGCAGCCTAAGTCTAGACGAGCTCATATCAGTGAATACGTGTACATTTTGTGCGAGCGCGATCTGCACTCAAGATAGCCATGAAGCACCAGCAGATGTGTAGGATATCGATGGATTCAAAGATGATCGTGGTAGAGAAGGTCATTGCCACTGCTTGGATTCCATTGAGCAGTAAGCAAGCAGCAAGCATGTCCTTCAAAGAATGCCAAGGGTTTGGTGCACATGCCTATCAAATCAATAGGATATGATATTCATTATATATAACTATTCGATATACTGTTATACTAATATACTTGGTTCATACACACACAATTGCTGATTCACATACCATCATCTCGGGTTCTGACTTTTGTCGAACACAATTAGGCTGTGCACAACAGGTTGCGCTTGATGCCCCTCCAACACGCTGCGTCGCAGTGGTGCACTTCTTAGCACTCGTCACTAGAGACAAACTGACCATACTTGACGCAGAAGACGTTGCAGGACCAAGATCCTATCGTTCAAAGCGCAGAAAGTTTGAGCGCATGAGTCAGATTGGCATCAAATTGATTGATAACAGATTTAGATCATGGACTTGCAAAGTTTGAAGGATGTGTTTGACTTAAGGGTTGCGCTGTGGGAGAGAGCTTTGCAAGGGATTTGAGTCTCGTTTTGCTGCTCACGGACCCAGGTTGGTCTGATGCATGTGAACAGTCGACGGACCCAGACAGTCATGTTTATCACCCTTGGGTTGCAAGGACACCAGAGGGGGGTAGTTGTTTCTGCAGTATCCAACCAAGTGTGTCAACTGTTTCTGTGCGGGGGGGAAGACGAGTCAGCCTACCTCGCCCAAGGCATGCTGGAGCAGCTTCAGGGTAAACTTGAGGATAGGTTTGGCCGCTTGAAATCAATGCAGAGTGGTCGGACTGTAGCTGGCAAAAAGTGGCACCTCTGTCTTTGCAGAGGGTTGCACCGTTGTTCTTAGCTCCTCCTCTTCAGCTTGAGGGAAATTAGTAGCCGCATTGATGAAGCTGCCAGCAACCTTTTGAAAGTGAACGGCATCGTCTAGATTCCCTACATTTACTTACAGCGAACCCCTACAGGTCCTGGGCGCAGAGATAGTCTCTGGCTTTTCCCAGCACAATTGAAAGTTTAACGAAGCTGCTTGTTTGGCTCTTGGAAGCATGCTGCAAGTGCAGCTGCAGCAACACTTCAGATGGATTCTTCCATGCACCAAGTCTTCAGCAGGAACAAGGAGCTTGTGGCTCCGTTGCCAAGTTGCTGTGGCAATTCTGTTTCAACTGCATACAGCATACAATTCTGTTTCAACTGCATACAAGTCAGATTCAAGCCTCCAAAAGAATGTGTCTAAACATGGATGCGGTTCTGCAATTCTACACAGCTGGTGGAAAGCAGCAAAAGCGGTGTCGATTCAAACCCAAAGCTCACTGTCACAATGGACCTCCCAGAGAGTGCGCATTGGAAGTACAGGACCGCCTCTAGAGAATTGTATTGTGACGTTTTGCTGGAAAGATGTGATTTCATGTGATTTCTATTCAGTTCTTGATTGCTCAATCTGCAAGGCCATGGACAGGGTGATTTGTTATCCAAGATCCCCGGCTTGAAAAATATTCTGACGCCTTGGGCTATGTGAGCCATAGGATGGACGAACAAAACAAATCTCATAAGTCTCCAAACTCTATCAATCTCCATCAATCTCCCGATATCTCCGACCTTCAACCGGGTGAAATCCCACGTTGTTCAAGAAAGAGGTCAGAGTTCTTCACACTCCTAGTCCACTCTTCCTGTAGTCGGGGAGTCAACCCAGCCTTCAACCACAGCACTAGAGGGAATCCAACGCTGATGTATTTTGGCAATATGCTTGATCTCATGTAGCTGTAGTTTCAAATTGAACTTTGCGGACTCCACTTGTTTTTGGTCACTCCCCACAAATATATCAAATATTGAGTCACTTTGCTAACTTTGGCATTATTTGTTCCCAGTAAAAATTGTGGGCAGGAGGCGGCTTTCTACTCCTCGCTGCTTCGTATCCTTGGCAGTGTGCCCGTCTCGAAAGGGTGGGAAAAGCAGCCAGTAGCATATCATTCCCAAGCACTTCTGGGGCACAGACAGTGACTAATGGGTCTTATGATAGTGAAGTGGTCCCAAAAGGTTTGACGGGAGTGTGATTTTGCCCAAGAGACAGCCACATACATTCCTCGTTCTGACGCCCAACAGAAAGGATTGAAACCAACCAGCTATCCAGCTATCCTTTGTGGGTCTGCGCCATGTGCCATATTCTACTCTTTTACAAAGACCATGTTGGGAACGGTTCGACCACTCCAGACCCCGACGCCGACAGCTGCAGGTGTGTCTTGGCACGGCACACAGTGGCCTTCATGCAGAGTGGGCAGGGGCCTCGGACAGCTGGCCCCACAGCGATTACCCGCTACCCAGAGGAAAGTCTATCTGTGAAATTCCCGACTTCAAAAAGTGCGAAACAACTTTCGAAACAGCACAATGTGTGGACGACAGAACATTTTGCTGATTTGTTTGCAGTGACGGGAAAAAGCCATCCTTTTGTCACCTTCGACTTTCAAGAACATCCAGGTGGTCCAAATAGTAAAACCGCATGAAAGAACTGAGACCTCAGCAGCCCATGGTCGCTCCCCTTCGCTGCTGCCAAGGATAAGACCACTCTCTCCTGAGTCGTTCAGAGATCGAGGGTCACTCGCCGGGCTCCCATTGAATTTGTGATACCACCCCAAACCTTGACCTTGACATACGAATATACATGAACGCAGCCAAGGCTGGTCCTCCTGAAAAGGTGTTGACTCGACTTTCTGGCTTCTGAACGTCTTCTGGTGAGTTGCCTTCTACCCACAGCCCACGAACAATCAAGGTGAAACGACACTTTTTCCAGAACACATGGGTGCGCCCGCCATTCACCGGATGCCAACGATGCGGCATGTGGGAGACATGAGTAGTGCTACAAGGAGTACAAATTAAGTTAAGATGTTGTTTCAGCAAAACACCTCTGCATAAGTGCTGGTCCCGCCTTCTACCATACCTCTGAATTTGATGTAGTCAGCACATTCTTACTACTTTTCACTCACTTGCATTCTTCGTTTGTGAATTCGTTTGGCAATTTGCCAACCTTCAGAATCGCTCGTTGTGACATTTTGTGACTTCAAGAGCGATCGTCCCTAAACTCGATGGAAAGATACAGGGCCACATATGGCTACCCATATAGATTCCAATATATTCCAATACTTGGACGCCTGTGGCTACAGGCCGATGGCGAGTATATGGACCGACAGTTCTTTGTGGCCTCGACCTTGCATGTGCGACGCCCAGAACTCCCACATCACTAGGGATGAAGGTCGATGGGCCATGGATGCCCCATGGATGCCCTGAGGTTTTGCTTCCTGCAGCAAAACGCAATGCACAGTTGAAGGCCACGAACGTAACTGATGTTTTCCGACCTGAAATTTGGATAAATTTGGCCTTTTCAAATTCTGATTTCTGCAGTTGATGGCTTCAGGCACCAGCATCGATGCTCATGTTGACAGCATTTATAATATAGTAGATTAATATAGTATTTGATAGTATGTGCATGTAACAATGTATTTGCTGTCAGTTGATTTTTAGCATAGAGTATATATTAAGATGAAAAAAAAGAAGAGTGGATAAGGGAACCATCGGACGCATCGGAACTGGAAGCACCATGAAGCTCTGGAAGGCAATCGAGCTGGAGCCCACAGATGGCAGGTGGGCAAAGTATCGACTTTGACGCAGGATGCCGGCTATCACCCATCCATGATCATTCATGTCCATATTATGTTCTTCATGTATCTTTATGTAATGTGTCAAAGCCTCACAGTGAGAAAGGGTAAAGTTTGTTGCAATTTGCAAATCTCTACTTCACTTTACTCGTACATTTGATGTTGGCATTGTTTACATTTGTTTACCGTTTTTGTGTGTTACCCTCTGGTAATTTAACATAGCTATTGAAAATCACCATTTTTAATGGGAAAATCCACTATTAATGGCCATTTTCAATAGCTACGTTAAATTACCAGAGGGTATGTGCTGTGTTTTTGTTTTTGTTTGGCTGCCGGTTGTGTCATCCCAGTGGAGGTACATTGCCTTCCTGAGACCTGGAGCTGAAGAAGTGGCCAGCAAGAGATGGTACGCCGCCAATGTACTGTATGGATTGAACGGAGTGTCAAGAAAAGCACAAGAAAATTAAGGAAGATACAGCAACTGTGCAATATTGTTTTGCTTTTTCCTGTAATGCCAACAGACTGGTAAAGATCACATGAGACTCATGGGATATTTTATATTATTGAGATGCATTCAAAGGATATCAGAGGGATTACATAGGCATCAAAGGCATCAAAGGCCCTGGGTGCTTCTAGTTGTATGCTTGTAATTGTCCGAGAAGTTGCTTTCTTGAAACTTGGGTCAGGAGATTGCTGCAACTTGCTGCAGGTACTTGGATGAGTACATTGCGATAGGTTCGCTGATTTTGCTGGGATTGTGCGATGTTGTGCCAGAGATCTGCATTCGTTTGCGGCAACAAGATAGGGCAACCATTGGATAACATGGGCAAAGTGGGCAGACATTGAATGACCCACCATCCCTCCATGTGAGCATTTTCCAGACTGGACGACACGAGAGCACCAGAGGCAAAACTCTTTGGGAAGCGGAAAGTGACGATGTCAAGAAGCTCAAGAAAGAGGTTGGCCAAGCGCGATTGTCCGCTCAACTTTGACGCAACTGACTGACTTGCGACATCACTCCTAAACACAGCATACTAAGATCTCCATGCCAGCCCTTGGAATCCCAGAACAAATCAACAAGCAACAACCTGCACAATTAAACATCGCACTGCATCAGACTCTGTTTCGATTGTGATTACTGGCTCAGCAAGAAAAACAACCATGGTCCAAGCAATGATCCTGCTATGAAGATCTGGAGGAAGGGACATGTTTCGAGATTTGCTACGCCCTTGGTTTGTCACCTGCTTCATTTGGTTCTACTGGCAGCAAGGGCAAAGTGGCAGAGATTCAACTGGTCTTTGGGATACAGCAGAAGGGGTGGAAAATGTTTAGCCAAATTTTGGTACCTCTCCTCAACTTTGGGGCCACAGTCTTTGCACAAGATCTCAAGCTGCAGATCAGCAGGGCCCTTTGTTTCCCCATTGGAAGTCGTGAAACCACTGGCACTCCAGCTATGAAGTAGCGACTGGTGGTGAACCTGGTGAAGTCGCTGCGTGTCCGAGGCTGAATTCGCAGCCAGACGTTTTTGATCATTTTCAGGTTTGATGAATTCGATCAGTTTTGATCCGAATCTATTGTGAACATTTGTGAAAGGGATAACCTCCAGGTGATAGATCTGGCGGGGAACTGTGCGGCGATGTGACGATTGCTGACGTCTAGTGTGGTTCTCACTTTTAGGTACCTTTAGTGGTATGATGCCGCGTATACAGTTGTTGACGAATTGTGCCAAAGTTTATCATTGGACACGTTTCAAAAGAATGGCACGAGATGACAGCCCAGAAGAGGATCCTTTGTTCCTGAGGATGGTTTGATGTGCAGTTCTCTTTGAAGCCGACCCTGACGGCCTAAGGTGGTGAAAAACAACCACGCGGTGAGTCTATGGAGTCAGATACCAGAAAAGACAGGACAGGGATAAGAAAAGTAGCCTGCCAACGCTCGCCCAGCCAGACCAGACTGAGGATAGGGTTTTTAACTTCGGGGATTTTTGGCCTGGAATATCATGGTGGCAGGCTAATTTTGTTCATCGTGTGTCCAGGTTTACTCTCCTCAATTGAAAGTATCATAACGGAAGCTGGCCTTTGAGTCACAGCATCTTTCAAAGAGATATTGATTATGCTTATATGATTATATTACAGTAGTATATTTATATTATTATTGATTTAAGGAGCTTGCCCAACATGTTTGCCGTTTGCAAACAGGATCTGTTTGGAATGCTGTCTCCTATTCCATCACGTCCTGAAAGGGCAACAACGCTGGGAAGCCTGGGTCTACCTCTGTTGATCCCCCCTCCTCCCCGAGATGGTGATGGTCCCTATATGTAAATGGATACATACAATAACAAGTATGTGTGTATCTGTATGTACTGGTATATATATATATGTATATATAAATTATATACAGTATATATATATATATATGGCTATCCCCTCATACGACCGTGAACACGAGACACGGGATAATATATAATAATATATATATATGCACATGTTAGATTCTTGTGGTTTGAGGTAGATAGATGTAGATACACTTAGATTTAACTACTATCTCATTGATAGCAGCTGGAAGACATGCTGTACTGCTTCCAGAAGTCAAAAGTAAGTTTTGCATTTGGGCTTGGCAGGATTCGTCTCACCGGCTCCTGTTGATTTACAGTGCAGTATATTTCAGTACGACATTCCCATGTTTCGGTGTAGTGCTGCTTTCCAATGTTGTTCCCAAGAATCGAACAAAAGGACAGCTGTAACTCTGGCTATACATACGTACATATATGATCATATTAATGTAGATATAATGTGTTTAGTTTTCCTCTGCAGTGTCTGCAGTATATCTGTCAACTAAAGTGTTGGCACGATGTCAACCGGAGCACACTTTTGGGTGGCCAAGGTTTTGCAGCTTCAGGGATGCTTGGCATGGAAAAGGAGCATGGAATACTATGTATACTGGTTGGGGAGCACATCCAATAAGTGCGAATATTTGTTGCCGAGAATGCCTGGAGTTGGAAGCAGCCGAAAAGCCTCTGATGCCTTTCTTAGAAGCTGTGTTTTTTTGTTCCTTTTTGGTCTTGCATCCAATGCCTACGGCTCTCACGCGGATTGCCTTGCCCTGCTGTTCCTTGACGAACCAAGGTGATCCTTGGAATTTCTTTGCTTTTTTCCGGAGTCTGCAGCCTAGCAACTTCATAGAGCAGGTGATCATCTTACGCTAGAATCGGCTCTTTGAGCTGCATCATTCCATCTCGTTTCAATCAGCATTGCTTCTGAGCCTGTCCTCGAGGTTTGCTATGTCATCTTTATTGCCAACATGGCCACGGCCTACGAGCCACCAGCTGCTTGGCAATGAGTGAGGTTTTGATCAAAAGGTCCGCTGCATCAGACGTCCAAAGCCCAGGCATCCAACGGAGAAAAAAAGAGAAAAACAAGCCATGGCAGCCATGGGTCATCATGGGTCATCATGGGTCATGGGAGTGGAGGAAGCAGCTTCCGAATCAGCAATTTGCTGAGGATGGATCCTTCGCCGAGCGAAGGCTCCATGGCAGCAAAGTGTTGCGCGACTCCTTTCCTCTCCATTAGCAAATACATGAAAATACTATAAAATACTGTTGTTCTGATCTTTGCAAACAAATGTCAACAGAATTCTGTTGAGGCCTGAATTTGCCACTGGACCTTTTGTATCTTTTGTTTTGCCTTTCATCACACTTTCTTCATGTTTGTGCAACCAATGAGCCAACCGTAGCAGTGGGATCCAGTGGGTATCCAGTCTCATCCCGAAACCTGGCTCTGGGCCGGGCCTCAATGAGGTTTCCAGAATCCGAGCAGACTGAGCAGTCAGAGTCTATGGAGGCCACGAAAAGTCATGGATTGATAAAAACGCAGTTGGAGTTATGTTGGATTGACAGTTATATTTATATATATTTATACAATATTATATAATTATAGAAAATAATACATGATGAATCATGATGATATGACATATATTAATGCAAGTCTGCCAGGTTGCCTCACAATTTGGTGGTGTCACTTTGTGGGATCAGAGGTCTTTCTAGGTCTTGCTGTTGCGAGGCCCGACTACAGAACAAAATCACTTGGAAAACCACAGGCATTTCCTCGCCACAGCTGAACTCAGGATGGGCAAAAGCCAATTCATGTGCACGGATCTCAGAGCTTCACAGTTGAGGATCAAGTCCGGTTTGACACCTGAACCAGATCTTGTTTGACAGAATTGCCACTTTTTTGGGGGAGAGGGATAAGTGCCATTCTTGCAAAGCAGCACGATAGAGAGGATTCAAGAGCCGGACGTCTTTGATCTTCTTGGTACTGGTACTTATACTTATAAGCGGAGTCGTTCACTCCTATATCGCTGCTACCCCAATTCAAGTCAGTGTTGTTGCAGACTTCTCATTGGGATCCCCACATCCAAGCGGATGTTTGATCAGGAAGTTTACATTTGTTTGTTTACCTCAGACTCTCAAACTGGTCAGATCAGGTCAGCAAAGGTTTGGAAGACGCCGAGGCAAGTAATTGGCAAAGATGGGCTCAAACCTGTAGGTTGGTTATTCCAGGATTCCAGGTTGGTGTGGCAGATGATTTCTTCACTCAAGACACCCCAACATTTCTACGTTTTGGAAGAAGTTAAAGGTAATGCCAAGGGGCCTGCTTTGACCTGTTCATCTCGTTGCTTGTCAATGCATGAAACATAAAACCCTGAAACCCGAAAACCTAAAAGCCTAAAACCCTAAACTAAAACCCTAAATCCTGAAAACTCAAAGTCAAAATCACTGCGTATAGCCAGTGTTTTCATTCATCCTCTGGTGATAAGTATATCATATTGTTTGGATGTGTTGTTTATTGAGTGCGGGCGAACCCTGGGTTTGGAGGGAAAATGTTTTTCTTGGTGATTGTGTATCCTGATCTATCCTGTGAGCCAGAACATATGCGGTCCCCTGGGTCAAGAGAACAACAAAGCTCTGGACGGCTACATACAATTACAAGACATCACTGACATCACCTGCCCTGTCAGTGCGGAGGCTGAAAGGCGGCAGCATTTTGGATCGCCGGCAGAAGTTGCTGCGATGGCTTCAATCTTCTGCCACTATCCAGGAGTGAAGACTGCACTTCAAAACATGGTAGCCTAATGGTGGCTTCCAAGTCTACTACAATGCTGTCAAAGTTGACTTGTATATCAACATTTACCAACAACATCCATTATCCAGTCACCACATCACAGAATGCCACAAATTGGTGGAAACCCGCACCAAATCTTGAAGCCTCAGGTTGATCTGATTCAATAATTATATGGTTTGAGTGTCTTGGGGCTTCCTGTAGAGATTGCAACACTTTGGCTCAAACATACTCACCTGCTTTGGCACCAGGAGATCGAGACTCTCTCACATTTGAAGCAATGGGCATGGGAACTCAGGAAGCGTTTTGCGAGATTGGCCAGCCATCATTCAGGAATTCTGGAGAAAAAACATGAAAAACATATAGTTTTCATATGTTCTCATATGTTTTCATGCGCAACTCTTGGAATATCTTGGAATCATCCATGGACCGGTGGTGATTTCTTTTACCGATGCCATCATTTTTGGCATCGGTGATCAATGTGATCAGGTCATTGAGACCCAACCAGAGGAGATGGCGCGGGAGCTGGCGAGGCCAGGTCTGCAGACCCGGCTGCAAGTTGTTTGATAGGACAGATATATGGGTATGGATCAATACCTACTATAGATACCATTTTTAGGGGGATCAACATCCATTTACCAGCTATTTTGATGTTCACCAGGGGTACAAGGTTTTGACCCATAGCCATATATTCTGTGAAACTCCGCAGCACGACGGGCGTTTGTTCCATGACATTTCACTGTGAAAAACAACTCGACCAAAAAATGTTAATTCGACGTTTTTCTTGTGGTGTTGTTCACTTGGTGCAAGAGCGTTGCGAAATCTACGAGCCTACTGGCTCAAAGCTAAGCTCATGCGGTTTGCCGAACTCTGTTGTGTTGATCCAGGTTTTAGGGGTATTTGAAGGGCTATATTATTCATTTATGTCTAGAGGCATACATGTACCCTGCAGTGGCATATCGCACATATGGAAATGCATGAGAATATAGATTCTGATCATGTAGCATGATTTGATATGATATCAAAATTCATGAGGTTTTTAAGACAATGTCAAAGCATTTGCATGTGTTTGCATGGTTAGAAACACACTAATTATTGGAGATAGAAAGGGGACATGTGACGTCAGGATTCAGGGTCAAAGTGTCCTCTGGTGACTCTTGTACCATCAGGCACACAAAAACTGGATGGTCTAGATGCGCGCGTGAGCATGAGTTGTGCGTGCAATTCTCAGGTGGGACATGGTGGGACCACCAGGAGACCCTCCACTTGGATTACCCTCATAGCCATGGGAAATGGCCCATTTATAGAGGTTTACCTATTAAAAATGGTGATTTTCCATGGCTATGTTAGTCATAACCAGATGGTAAGCATAAACTGAAGCTCTTCCCAAGATTTGGGATATGGCCCTTGATCCATTTGGATCCATTTTGATATATTTTGGCAGTCCAACTTGGCTTTGTCCTTCAGATGTGTTGGTAATGGGGTGCTATGAGCTACATACTGTCTCTTTGCTTTTCACAAACTATAGATACAAAATGATATGAACTAGATACAAACCATACAAATATGAACTATATGGATAAATATGTATATATATATATATGTACACTTGATGAGTCTTCATACTCAATGATGTTTCCTACATCCTCCAAGCTTTGATGTCCAAGCCGATTATGTCAAGGTCTGCAAAAGCCCGGAGATTCGCTTCGGCTACGCGACTCGGCTGACTGGCTGACCCCATGACTCAGTCGGTTGGTCGGGACTTCCCCACCGGGATATGGGATACTGATGGACACTGGAGTTTGGCCCATGCCATACCATGCTTACGTAATTACATGCAGTTACTAAATAAAAATTGTGTTCAAGAAACTGCGACGGAGCATTGCGTTGCTTTCATTTGGACAGGCAATCAAAGCATGCTACATTGCTACATATTTGGCAAAACCGAGCGATTGCCTGGGCATGTTTTGGCCGGAAAGCCGACTTCTGCAGCTTTTCAGGCAACACTTTGGGTCCCATATCAGCGACCAGGACGACTCTGGGACTCCACCCCAGCAGTGCCCAAACTACTGTGATATTAGCTCTGTGTCTGTGAGATGCTGGTAGGTTTGCTGATGGGGAGTTGATAATCACTGTATGGACAGAGTGAAGACATGTCAAAACATGTCAAGACATGTAAAAACGTGGCAAATCATGTCAATTTGAAAAGTATTTCTGGCCATTCGTATGCACACAAAGCACAGTCAGCCAAATCTTTCGTGTGAATGTGAGCTGGGGCCCATGTCAGCCTCTTGCTGGCAGAATTCAGTCCACCGACTGCTGACCTAGCTGTGCTTTGCGTCCCATGCTCAGTACCATGAAAAGATATGAAAAGTGTGCGAGAAAGGCCATTGGCAGAACAATTCTTTGATGAGGTCCTAGTTTGGAGCATGTACAGCTTGACTGGTTGCGGGAGTGAGGGCTTGAGCAGAGACAGAAGATGTTGATTGCATTGTGTTGGACTTCCTGCCCCGGCAATGGTGATCAAGAGTGTTGAATGATATCTAATTGCATTCAATTGCATGGTGGGTTGCACATTGATTTTAGACTGTATATCATAATGCATCAGAAAAAACATTATGATATTATGATATAATATGATACGCAACTTGATTCTCCACTATGACAACTATCCAGTCAAGCGTCTCGCTTCCCTACGCTTTTTTTGGCCGAGGAAGTTCGCAACTTCGGTGGCCGAGATCCGGCCGCGGGATACCTCAAGGAGTGTCAATGCTACAGCCAAGACCTTCCCATCGAAGGCCCCGTTGGGCCCCGTTGTTGATACATGTTTCAATGGATTGGTTAAATGGCCAGTGATTAATGGGTATATCACCAATATCATGGGTATATCATGATCAATGGATTGGTTAAAGGGAAAATTTACAGGAAAGCCCCATATTTCATGGGAAAATCACTCTGGTTTCCTGTAAAATGTCCCTTAAACCAATCCAATCAATGTTGGTGATCGATGTCAACGAATGGATTTTGCTATGTTGATGGATGTTGATACTTGGTAGTTGTGTTGATAGATGTTGATAGGTGTTGAAAGGTCTTTTTGTAGGAGTTCTGGTTTGTTGGGATCATGACATTCAATTACATTCCACTATACTACTAACCTCTTAGCCAGCCAATGGAGGTAATATGAAGAAATTAACAAAGGTTTGAGCTTGTGACTCACTTTGCAACTATGAAGATGGCATGAACGGTCATGGCATTTGGGTGGCCACAGTCAGCCTGATCTTGGATCAACCAACATCAGGCGCCGCTGGAACCACCGCTGGTCAACAGCTCAAGTTGCTGAAACAGCTGCCGGTGAGCCGTGCGTGCGTTGCGAGAAGACACATGTCATCGAATCGAAGTCTATCAGGTGCATAGAAGTGCGAAAATGTGTTGATGTTTCAGGAGCTTGGTTGATTGCGTTCCATTATTTGGCAGACAATCAAAGCGAACTGGCTTTCCTCCTGAGGTCTACCGGTGAATTCACAGTATTGCGGCCATGACCTCAGTGTCAAGGCTAGGGCTTCAGGCTCGACAAACCATTCAGGACATTTTCAATCGCCAGGTAGTTCGGATGCAGGCTAATCAGGCTATGCAGAATATAGGATGAATATAGTACGTTCATGTGAGTAACCGACAAAATTAGCAGAAGACTAAGTGTCTAACGTAGGGAGTGGACTTGCGATGTTCAAATTAGTGCGAAAACCTTCACAACCGATAGGGGACCACCCTCTTTGGCCATGTCCATTGCGAGTAATAAGTAATTTTGTCTGCCAATCATGTATATTCCATATGCAAATGGGTGCAGTATATATCCAGACTATAAGATACAACATATGTATATGCTCCTGCAAAAATGGAACTTGCATGAAATTGGAAAGTTCCTGAGTTTGACGCAGATTGCCGGCTCATATTGCACAAGTTCTTGCATATCCTGCAGTGATCCTGTGGTATGTTCTCTTATATATAGCATAGTTTTCTGCTTTCTTCCAGACTTGAGGTCTAGCTTTGTTTCACATCACCGTTTATCATCATTTCAATATCATTTCCAGAAATGTTCCAAGGTGAAGCTTGCTCAAAGGGAAAGAACAGGCATCTGTTGAAAGAGATTAGCCTTCTCACAATGCGGCAACAAGAGAGCGGCAAGCGGCATGCCACTGCTTAAATTTGAAATAATTTGAATAGAAGTCATGCTCTTTGACTCCGAAAAAAAACGCTCAGCCCTAAGAGTAATTTCAAGGTGAATCAATATCAAATATATCAAGCAGATCGGGAAATGAATCGAAACCTCTGTTCTTGATCACCAGGGCCTACACTGGCAGTCCACGGTCGAGGACCGGGAGAGAAGCATGTCAAAACGTGTGCCATGTTGAGCCTTCTTGCAGTGCTGGAATGACATGTTGGAAGATGTTGATAGACAAACGCCAGCATTGACAGGAGCAGACTTGGATTTTTTAATATATATATATAATATAATATATATATATAATATGTATATATATGTGTATATATATATGTATATATATATATATGTATATATATATAATATATGTATGTATATATATATACATATTATATATATACATATATATATGTATATATATATATATGTGTATATATATATATATGCACCCTTTTTAATTTCCTGGTGTCCCTCGTGCCATTCAAAGTCCTTCTCCCCTAGTGTTTCTACTCGTTCTGTACATTGATTCACGTGCTGCCGATTGCTGCCGATCACTGCGGGTATTGTCAGGGCAGAACTCTGTCGGCGGCCTCACACTCACGAGCTGCTGTGGACTTGCAATCAACCGCTGCGTCGGGTACGCTACCAGTTGGACGGCTTGATCACGCAACGAGCCGCAAGAATATTTGAGCAAGCCAAGAAGAAACAATGTGAAACTGGAGAAGATCAGATCGGAAACCGTATGGAATCATTGAATATTCATTGAATGGTTTGAATGATTGGCTAGGATTGGTGATGATTGGCTGACGTGGATTCAAGCATTTCACGAGTCGAGAAGTGTGCTGTGCCCTTGGTGCCTCCATGTGCCTCCTGTCCTTGGCAGGTGCCACGGTCACCAGGCCATCAGCAGGCAGAGCATGTGTCAGGCGCCTGGAGATGGTCCCAAGGGATATCGAGAGCATTCGAGTGGCCAAGGTTGACAGCTGCGACCATGGAATTCTGTGGAGACTCCAGACTTGCGAGCAGCACTCAGCAGAGCTGGTAAATGAGGCATGTCATGCTGTCACATCGAAGACCTATCAGTCTATGTACCTTTTTGATCCTTTTTGTTTGAATCCCATTGCACGCTATCAGACTGAGTGCAGCTTCTTTATTGGATTCGTTTCCAGAGATGTGATTGACATTGGGATATTGGGTGAGAATGGAGCAAACAGCGTGAGCTCGACAAGCTTGGCCGAAACGCTGAGGAAGTATTTTGACGTCTACTTGGACTGCGATTATGCCGAGAGTCTCCGGCATGTTTGACTCCTTCGTTCGATTAGGGCGCCTGCATAGAACATCATAGAACCAAGACAATGGATAGCAAGTTTGCTGAAAGTTGGAACAGATCATCGAAAACGTCCTTTGCGTACCTGTGTAATTGCAAAGATCTGAGGTGTTTGTTACTGTTGCTATGTGCCTTCTGATCTTGCGAATGCGGGTAGTGTTGCAGGAACTTCTTGAAGTGGACCTCTGAAGAGTCTGACTGGATCGAGGAAGCCTTTGTGCTTCGGGCTTAGCCGAGCCATGATCCGTCCTTTCTATGCCTTGGAATTTCTAAAGTTAAGGCAACCTTTGGTGTCCAATCTTTTCAGCATTTTGCGGTATGCAGAGCATTTTCCGACAAGTATTACAAACACATAGAAACCGATACAAACAGTCCAAGAGACGCTGCATGTGGTCCAGATCTATAGGACCTACGTGGGTGGCGAGATGAATTCCAACTACGAGTGGATGGCTACGAACCTCTTGAGGCAAGCTGGCACTGCAATCGTCCGTGCAGGAGGGCATAACCCACAGATACCCACAGATTGTTCCCAGTTCTTTCCAAAGGTTGCTAAAGCCAAAACGTGGGAATCCCGGAGTTGGTGGGCCTCAAAAACAAACAAAAGGGATATACAGTACAATAAATGTACAATATATATATATATTATATATATTATATTATATATATATATTGTTACACGTAGTTTATATATATATATGTATACATTGATATACCATGATATACCGATATACCGAAAAGATCCAAAAAGCCCAAGATGATTGGAGGATCTCGAGGCTGAAGCCTTTCCTGGATCAGAGGGCAGATGGTGGTCTTCGAGAGATCAGACAGCTGAATCCTCCAATGTCCAATAGGATCAAATGGGACTCATTAGGCAACACACTAATACACCTGAAATTTATCTTAAGCATAATATTGAAATATACATATATATATACATATATGTTGACATATTTCAAGCATGTTGAAGAAAAACGCCGATTCTCTTCTTGATGCATCTTGAGATCATCTTGATGCATAGACTGCATAGACATCTCTATCCTTCGATGAGGTCCACATCGCTGTTCTCCACACGGCCCATCATTGTCATGGTGCGTGTCCCCAGATCCCCAGACCTGCCTGGGGGGTCAAGAGTAGCTCCTGGGACTAATGAGACAAGATATATCAAGATATACAAATCAAAAGAAACATTGTGTGATTTGAAGATATCAATTGATATCATAAGATCATATAAGATCATATAAGATCAATATAATTGAAGAATGTTGAAGATTCTTTGAAGATTGTGATATATTGTGATCATCTGACAATTATCCATGGACGATCTCCGCAGAATGACGCGTGAATGCCACATGCCTTGGATTTGCTATGTTTTGCTCTTCAAGTACTCCAGGTGACGGATTCCAAATATCGACCTCCATCGTGGTGGGCAAGGACCCCCAACGTCATTGTGTACAAGTTGGAGCCTTAGAGGAAGAAACCAAGCATGGTCCGCATGGTGGTTGGGGCATGTTGGGGCCATTTGGACATCTCTTCTGATCTCTGATATCTGCAGGGGCTGTGATATTTGTGCATATCTGTCATGATTGTCATGTGTATTGAATAGTGTATTGTTGATTATTGTTTATGATACTGGGAAAAAACAAAGAGTGATCATCGGAATCTCAGTTTTGCAGATGCCTGGCGTTGTTTTTGGTTTCCGCACTGTGGCATCTTCACCATGGCAGATGAGGATGGCATCCGGTCTGACCTTTCCCGTGTCATTCAACTTCAACAAGGCCATGAAATTGCAGGGCGAAGGAAGAAACTCGTTGCATGCTGATACATGCTGCCCCATTGGCAGCTTTACATGTTGGAAGTATTCGCAAGCAATGGATAGTGAGGTGACAGGAAGAATTCCCTAGAAACTGGCTGGGACCAGAAATTCCAGACTCCATAAATGTCAATCAAATTCAATCAATGTCATTCCCGGCATTCCCTAAAAAGTTCCGTCTACGCTTCTCCTAAAACAGCCATCCCGAGAGGAAATCCTCCAAACACTCTCCCGCTATGTGACTACATGGTTTCCTTAGCGGGGGACAAACACTGACATGTTCATCATGTTCAATGAAAAAAGTGGAGCAGATTCACCAAGTCAGGAACAAACAGGGATTTGACCGGTCTCAGACTGTGTTTGGACCTCACGAAGGATCCAGTTGGAGTGGAAGAATTTTTTTTTCATGGGACCAGGTCCATGACATTTCATGACACTGCTTGTCAACATGGCACATTTGGAAAACATTGGAAAACAACGACCCAAGCTTGCCAGATTCGATCGATGATTGCAGCCCGAGTCATCGGCCTGGTGCTCAGCAAATTCCGAGTTGAAAGTGCTATTGTAATTTGAAGTCGGCCAAGTGGCCAAGATCTATCAAGATCCAACCTTGAAAACGGCTTGACATCAAGTGAAAAACGAAAATGCATGTTCAATGCTCCATCACGCTTCCATTAGGCTATAAGATGATCTTGCAAAGATTAAATGGAAAGGAGGCACAGACATCAATGAACAGAAGATAACAGAAGAATCTTCCAGAAATCAACTCAAGATCAGTTTGTAGCAATGTAAAGCGATAAAGTGTGCCTCAATAACATCTCAGCAGCTTTTGATTTTGTTTATGTGGTCCATTTGTGGCTGCTCAGTGGGCATCCAGCTGGACGTGGACCAGCTCGTTGCCCCCGGTATCGACAACGTGTTCCGTGCAACCAGGCGCCGGTTAGGTTGATTAGACCGAGTATATAGAGATTCCCTTGTGCCCCGAATCGAATTCAATGGAAACCAATCCATGTTTTCGATTCAGCCATTCTATGCGGTGCCAAAAGATGGAAGATGCTACTCGTAGATACTCGTAGAAGTATTGAAAGGATTTCAACGCGAAGCTCTTTGTGATTCTTTTGGATTTGTCAGGAGAGTGCAAGCGTTTACAGCATTTTACAGCTGCACCTTTTCTGTAGAAAGAGGTCGTGACTGCAATGACAACTGCCTCAGGATTCAGTGCACGCAGAAGTATCCGTTCCCTTTGATGTCCGGGCTCCAAGACTCGTCATATGCGTTGTTGACGGTGGCAAACACAGTTGAATTGCCAATGCTGCAAGCATCCAGTCCCTCATTCCTTTTCGGCTTCAGCAGTTTCAAAGTAATCCTTCACAAATTCCAATTCCAACCAGAGAGGACCATAGAGGACCCAGGGTCTTGTACATTGGCCTTATTCTTTCCAAATAATCCAAATAGGAATCGTACAGTGCAGCATTAATGCAACGCACCTCAGAAGTGGATTTCATACGCCTGTCCACTTGGTAGATTTGGGTCTTATCATTGGGTGGCATGTGAGAATGCGGAATGTATGGTCCTGAACTAGGTGTTCGAGCCAGAAACAACCAATCTCACCCAATCTCTAACATACTTCTACCATCTTCTACCTGAAATCACCTGAACATTGTTTGAGCAGTGTTGCGCAAAGCCCGTCGTTGTAGGAATTTCACTGGTTCATGTTTCATAAGTTTGCCTTTGACATCTTGCATCTTGCTGGAATGTGCATCTTGACATGGCACCAAGGCCTGTTCATTGGATGTCCAGGGATGCTGAGCTGTTTGGCTCTGAGATGTTGTCGAAACTTCAGGAATGAATCTATGTAACCAAAAGGCAGTGAAGTGCATAATATGTGCATGACGTTTGCAAGAAGTATCATTTGAAAAAACAGGTGCTCTTTCTCAACGTCTACTTAGTGGAAGGTGGTTAGTTTTTTTAAGTAGAAAGAGTACAAGAGATTACAAGAGTTTGATCTTAGGAACAGTTGGCCTGAAATTCATGCAAGATGACCTGTGGCTGCGCAAACTCGTGTAAGATCCAGTAACCCAGCGGGCAAGCTGTTGTTTGCTGCCGAAGGACGGCATGAATCACGGTTGGGCGCTGCCTTCAGTCAACTGAGGGGAGAGCAGTTCTACGAGTACCGGCTTCAGTTCTGGAATCGACCTCATGGCATGAGGCACCGGCGGGCATGGCTTCTTTTTTCAAGTGCCATCCAAAAAAAAAGCCACGATGTCCAGATGCAAAGATAGATACCCAAAACAGTCGTCCGTGACACTTTCTTGCCTCAAAATTGAGGATAGAGTTTGTCCCTTCAATAGCAGAAACTGCACTGATGTCATTCATGACTACTTGTTGCAGTTCGTGCAGAATAAAAGAATGTGCATGCAGCAGTAGTATCCGTGCAAACACTATATCCCGGATGAGTTTCTTGCCACACTAACCCCCATTGGAGTAAACAGTCAAATCAATCGAAATCTTGATTCACTCTTTGTCTCCTCTCTAAACCACCAACAGCCCAAGGACCAGAGTGCCCAAACCTGCTCACGGCTTTGAACCCCGCCTCATGACCTATGCCATGCTAAGCAAGCTGTAGCAAAAAGAAAGGGTGGTTTGCTCAGGTGGTGCCACGCACATCCTACCTGGACGTATTGGGCACTGTTGTTCTTGGGGAATTTACTTCTGAAGCGATATCTTGCAACTTGGTTGCAGCATCAGCTTCAATTTGATTTAGGACATCCCCCCCCCTTTAACCCTGGAATATTTTGGGGGGGGTAAGGCAAGAAATTTCTGAGAAATATTTCACCTGACCACATGAAATATACCCCCCCACATGTTTTTGGGGCTTCCAAAAGATGTGGGGGGGTCCTCCGGATGCAACATTTTAGCCCAGAGATGGTATGGCACACCCTTTCATTTTGAACATACATACATACATTCATATATATATATATATATGTATATATATATATACATATATATATATATACATATATATATACACATTCATGTACTTAAATACACATAATGTATGTGTATATATAATATTGGCACAAACATACTTACAAAAAAATACAACGGTGAAATTTTTGAGGGGGGGGTAGTTGCAAAACCATGGTATTTTACAGTTCTAGCAGGGTCCCCCCCCCAAAAAAAACCATTGCCAATGCTCTGGAGGAGCCCCTTCTTGTTTCCTACCCCTGCGGTAAATAAATAATTACAACAGCGAAATTTTTGAGGGGGGGGTAGTTGCAAAACCATGGTATTTTACAGTTCTAGCAGGGTCCCCCCCAAAAAAAATCCATTGCCATACCTTTTTAGTCATTACGCGGGTAGGGCCCACGCGCAAACCACACAACTAGGTAAATGGATGTAAATGGCAACTGCCAGTTTCCAAGAAAATAAATAACAGAGTGAACTTGTCAAACAGCCTTCAGAGCTTGACGTTCAGCCTTGAATTCAACCAGGCCCTGGAGAGACCATTATAAACCAGAATTTTTTAGCTGAAATATTTCTAGGTGTGGGGGGGGGGTGACCCCCCTCCCAAAGTGAAATATTTCAGTTTTTAACCCCCCCCTTAAAGGGGGGGGGATTTTAGGACGTTGCAACATCCTAATTCCGTTTGGTTCATCCACAGCATGCACGTTGGGTCACCTTTTTCAGTTTTTCTGGCCCGGCCACCCTTGGCCGTGTCATGGTTCCACCAAAAGATCTCATGGAGGTGGCACTGGCGCCAGACTTCGTCGCGTCTGTGAGGACTTGGGGGTTGTTCGTCACTCAGCTCAGCCTCACCCATTATGGGAACCCTTATCAACCTGCGAGTATAAAAGGTATGGCAGAAGGTTTTGAACACTGCTCAGTCAGTTGCCCAGCCTGAAAGAAAAATGACAAAAAACGAGGTTCTTCAACTTCTGATCTCCCCAACCAACGCTTTGCATGAAGAGGGTACCGGGTACAAGTCAAGGGAAGCACTTCATCACTTTAGAAGTGCCCATCGAAGAAAGTGATTCCTGCTGCATTGAAGGTCCAACCTGGTGCCTATAGATGTGGTGGAGATGCTGAAAGCCGGTACGCAGGCAGTGATCCAAGTTCAGTCAACTGCTTCGATCCTGCAGAGAGTGGTGTTGGCTGCAAACCCATGGTATCACAACAGTAGGAACACTCCTGAATTAGCCTGACTTGACCTTTTTGATTCTGTGCAGAGAATTGCAGGCACAAAGAGTCACAAAGGTCAAGCTGAAAAATTGGATGATGGAGGAGCATAGAGTTTTGTGGAGTGTGTTGATTTGTGTATTTCTGCATGCTAAGTTGTTTGGATTGTGGAGTGTGAAGTTGCAGCTCGAAAATGATGGGGCAAGGTCCAAGGGGCCAAGAGGTTTTGCAGTTCTCTGGCGTTGACGTCTTGGTGTTTACTGATGTTTACTGCAATGTCAAACTGAATATGACTCAATGTGACTCTATGAACTAGTACAGTATCTATTGTGAAAGGCTAATGAATCAAACATATGCAACTAGTGTACCTCACGAGGATGAGGATATGCTGAATGTGGAGTTGTGGATGGCCAACGCCACAAAAGCGCGGTAGCCCAATCTGAATATGGAACTGGAAAGTTCGCTAGAAATGTCATTGGATTTATGCTAAATTCTCAAAAAGCATTTCAGCCGTTGGAGCAATTCAAAGAAGTCTCAAGTCCTGAGTTGTGATGAAGGTAGCAGGCCCTGTACTGACTGACACGGAGGAGAATGCACAGCAAGTAAACTGGCATGGAAAAGCCTGAAGACTCGAAGGCAAAGCACTGAACTTTGTAACATTCTGCATGCATTCCTGGAAAAGACGAAGCTGCTTAAACGTAAAACCTGGCTGGCAACTCTGTTCGGAAAATGAGGCCTGGTGCAAATTTGACTTGGAGTGGAAGCCTCATGTCGATGGGTCATAGCTGCCATAGCTCTCTCACATTGAGATTTTTTGCTGTGGTCATCCTCCATGAACAGATCCAAAGAAAGCCTGGATTCGTTTCATTGTTCCAGTTTGTCAGCAATGCAATGTGTTGTTCGTGCTGTCTGATTTGGCAAGCCAGCAATCCCTGGCGCCGTTGTTGATGGTGACACCAGCCATTCTTCAGGCCAGACACATACCTCACAAGGTGGGGTTTGATCATCAAAACATATCAAGACAATATAAAAACAATATAAAAACAATATAAAAGTCATCCAAAAAGTCATCGAAAAAGTCATCGAAAAAGTGGGATGGGCTGAATGTTGTGTCGTTCAATTTGGTCCCAGTCACTCGATGTCACTCGATGTCACAACCGCATTTTGAGCCCAAAGAATTGACTGTGGATTTTGTGGGTTTTGTGGGCAGGTTTTGGATCACCAAGAAGATCTATGCAGATCCAAGGTCCGCCCTCCACTTGGAGCAGTCTTTTCCTAGTTTTGTAGGAAGTACAAGGGCATTCATGCTGACTCAGGATGTTGTCAATGCATGTCAATGCATGTCAATGCATGTCAATGCATGTCAATGCATGGATGCACATCAGTCTGATGTTTTTTGAGCGTGTGACAGGTGGTACCCTGATGGAGTTCCGCTGATGTTCTTCTCGGTTCACAACACTAAGCGCTTCGACAGGACTGACAAGCCCGGTCCTCAACTATGTTCCCAGGTGAAAAGTGGGCAGTGGCTGGGCTTATACTGCCAAGCTTCATGGGACAAAGTAATCTGTATATGTTAATACACGTACTACATACGGTTACATGCCGGATTATACGGGATTGCACACTGGTTTTGGATGTTTGGGGCATGGATAGATTTAACGTCCCGGGATCTTTAAGCTTGACGGGCATCACACTGTTTCGTGACCAAATGTTCCAAGTGTTTGTGTTTTCACAGCTTGATCTTAAGATTTCGGCACAGGCTTCTGACCATCTTTGCACGGTGCACCGATCCAAACTTTGTGAATCAAAGCAGCTGCTCCACGCGTGGGTGCTCAGAACATTGGGCATGGACTTCCCGGGATGTACAGTATGTGATGGAGTCTGAAGGTTATGTCGGTATATGTCGGTTATGTTAATGTTGTTTGCTAATGTTTCCTTTCTTGGCGTCTCCTTTATCTTGCCTTTCTTGCAAGATTTGTTTGCATGTAAACATAGTGCTGGCGACCAAGCCAAAATGGGCGAGCGCATTGGAAATTACGATGGAATTGTGTCAGGAAAATAATTGAAATTGTGATCGTGTTGTGCAAGAGCTTGATGCTTGATCAATGCAAATGTATCCATAATATTGTCTTCTGGTGGGCGTGACAAACTTCGAAAACCCAGTCCGTAGCCACTCTTCCTTTGTGGCAACCTTTGATCAATTGTTTGGAGTGGCGTGCACACGAGTCTTCAAGTGGTTTTGCACCTTGTCATGTTTGTTTCTTCCTTGACTATGCCAAGGAGTTTGACTGCACTACCAACTCCCTGCCAAATGGAAAGCCTCAAAGAGGAAGAGGCAGCGGGCAGCGCCCTACCTTGTTGAAAATCGAATGAGGTACCAAGATCATCCAAGATCAATTTGTCCCTCAAAGATTGAGAGGCAAGTGATGGAGAGAGGTTTGACAATATCACAGAGTCCCGCTTGATGGGACAAGGGACAAGGAAAAGGGATCTTGTCTTGTAAAGGCAGAGGAAATGTTTGACTTGAATTTGTTTCCGAAATCTCCTTACGCATCAACTGAACTATTGGCCTTATCTCATCACGCTGAGGTGCAGAGAAATCATCACCTAACCCATTCAGTCGCTGCTAGGAGCGTCTTCAAAGACCAGAGGAGTACGCTGCAGATATTTGTTGCTGCAAGGACCCCAGCTAGGACCAGAACTGACTAGTAGTAGATGGTATTAGCGTATCCCAGTGCAGCTGAGAAGAAATGCAGTTGGGATTTTCTTCTGTAGGAAACATATAAAAAAAACAGATACACTCAACTCAAGCTCCAAGATTGCTTGCACGCCAAAGGTCTGCAACCGCGACAAGAGCAACATATCTATTGGGTAGATGCCTTAGAAGAATCCGCCGAGGTATGATCATGACCTGTCACAGTCAGAGAAGCCGATATTCCAACGGCCAGGCTGGAAATTGGTACTCGAGCAAGGAGCAGGCACTTGACTTTATTGCTATACGTTGTGATCAATAACTGATGATTTTTTGTGGTTTTACCGGCGTATTCCTTCCCTGGTGGATTGATGCCCTTGTGAACAACTTGATGACCAGCAGTTGCAAGGGTGGAAATGCAATACATATGCCGTATTCTACTCAAAAGATCTTTTTGCAGCCCGAGATGTGGCAAAGCTTGAAGAGAATCATCTGGCAGGTTCCCTTGAGGTCTCCGTTGGAAAGCCATGCGTCACAGCCTTTGTTGATTTGGGTGTTCGGAGAGTGTTTCTAGCCAAATTAGAAGAATTGATTTTATAATGCAGATGAATTTGGCCAGCATCCGCTCTGAAGGATTGGTTTTTCTCCCAAATCTCATGAGTTCCACAAGGATCCTCACCGGACCGAGGCCCAGGCGATGTATTCTGATTTGAAGTAGCTGGACACTGTTTGAATCCATGGCTTTGAAATGTTTGAAGCTGTTGGAATACTGTAAAAGGATGATTACATACAGTATACACTAATATATAATTAATTATCATTAATTATCAATATTATATAATTACTAATGAGTCCGTTTGCCACATAGTTTGCTTAATGAGCAAGTGCTGCAAACCCTGGCGTTCCAAAGAGACGCTTGGGAAGACAACTGTGTTTCCGCCATATCATCGGCAGCAAAAACCATGGAGATTGTGGTGTGTGCCTTGGATGACCATTGCAGTGGCTTCACCACATCTCACCACATCTCACCACATCTCACCACTACCTGTGAGGCAAATGCACAGGGTGCTAAGCCGCGGTTTCAGGGCTGGATGAATCCATCAGATAGGCGCTGGAAGATGTTTAAAACGTCCATCAAGGTCTTGCAGGATACCCGCGCAACCGAAAAATTCATTGAGCACATCTCTTGCTATTGCTGCATGGATGTAGTGATAATGTGATTGCTTTTGAATATATTTGATTCATTCTGGGGCCTGTTTGCTTTTGTTTGTGTTTGCTTTGTTCAATCTCCTTTCTGCTCATACCGAAGGCTTCTTCCCATTGCCCCCAACGCACTTGAGAGGTGGCAAATTGACAAGTCCAGCGTGGTCACAAGCCTCAGTTTCCGCTTCATCAAGCTTTGGGCGTCAAGATGAAAGTCGAATCCTAGTTCATGAGAGATAGTGGACACACAATTAGTCCAGTGAAAGCCTGTACCTGGGCCCTGACAGTTCACAGGCCCCAGCCAGATGCTTTGCCATTGTTGGTACGAAAAAAGTCGAACTTGGGCAAATGCTGCTGAAGAAATAAGCTTGAATCTTTGCATATCTTTGCATTTTCAAACAGATCGTCTTCAAACGTTTGTTATATCAATAAACATCAATAAACCTACTGCAATTTTCAAGAGTAATCTGTTGGTGGAGCAGCAAATGCTTCTGCAACCAGGACATGGCACTCTTAGCCGATGGTGCTATTCAGCGATTGGGCTCCAGACAGGAGGCCACTGAGCAGGTTTTGGCTTTGGTTTCAGACCAGTTTTGCGGAAAATCCCGGGCACAGCTTGAAACACCAAACCTCAAGCCGAAATTTGCAACCATATGTGACCATGTGCAACCATGGTTCTGCGTCAAGCAACGAAGCTCAAAAGGGGCCCTTCGGATCCCTTCGGCACATTGACCGAGGGCGCACCAGTGCCGAGCGGTTGCTGTGTTGCCACGTGCCATGGTGAACAAAACTGCCCTCGTTCTGTCATTCCTGGCCGTGATCACTCTTGGAGGCGTCACAAACAAGTTTGCGTACCAAATCAAAGATGTGGGAGATCCTGCTTATCCAGCGCACTTTTTCAAGAAGCCATGGTTCTTGGAGCTGCTGATGTTCATTGGCATGACGCTCTCCTTTCCTCTTCATTGGGCAGTGCAGAGCTTCTCAAAGCCCAAGATTGCAGATGGTACCGCAAGCGAGTCTTTGTTGCCTGAAGAGGCAGTGTTGGGTTGGCAGAAAGTGGCAGTTGAATCATTTTGTTTGGCGAAATGAGAATATGCTGGTAAACGTATTACATATCTACATGTGAATGTAATTGAATAATGTTGAAATATAAAAGTATACAGTATACCTGATGTTCGCGGCCATGAGCGTTTTTTAGTATGCATGAATGATCCTGAATGATCTTGAATGATGCAAAGCCAGTCAAACCCTGCAGGTCGGAGATCGAGGATGGAAAGTCAGAGCGCTGATTTTTCTTCCAGCGATGGGTGATCTCGTTGGTAGCATCCTCAGTTTCACCGGTCTTGTTTACATCAGCAACAGCACAGCGCAGATGTTGGGGTCCTCCATTATCATCATGGTCGCGTTGAACAGCTACATCTTTCTTGGACGTCGCTACAATCGCATCCAGTATCTGGGAATGGGCATAGTCCTGGCTTCTTTGCTTGTTGTTGGATACTCAGCAGACATGGCTGCCCGTGACAAGACCGTGAGCACTGGGATGCAAGAATACTCTGCCTCTCAACAGGCCTTTGGCATGTTTCTGTGCGTGTTAGCCAGAGTTGTGAACAGCATCCAATTCGTCTTGGAAGAGAAGGTCATGGGAGAGTCCGGCTTTCATCCCTTTGAGGTGACAGGCACTGAAGGTGTCTATGGCTTGATCATGACAGCCTGTGTCATCATGCCCACTTTGGCCGTGATCCCAGGAAGTGACGTGGGTGGAGTCTTTGAGAATACCAAGGACTCTTTGCTGATGATCCAGCGGAATAGCACCCTGGATTTGGTTCTCATCTTCTACCTTCTTGGGCTTTGGGGGTTGAACGCCCTGGGCATGATGGTGATGAAGCATTTGGGATCCGTTTTCAGGGCAGTCTCCAGAAATATGCAGGCACTGTTTGTTTGGCTCATTGACATGGCGTTGTTCTACGGCTTGGGCCAACGTGGTTTTGGATATGGCCCAGTGGGAGAGCCTTGGCAAGGGCAGGCATCTTGGATCCAGGTCATAGGATTCATTTTCATGACCGTGGGTGTCTTTGTCTATGCCTATGGAAATGCCGTGCAACAAGTTATGGCGGCTCAAGCAGAGGAACAAAAAGGAATTCCTTCTCCCATCCCGGTGGCCTATTCCATGCGAGAGCTCGCATTGGATCTGGATCCAGGTGTGATGCCTTCTCCCTTGGCCGTCATCGCCGCAGAGTTCAATCAGGACGCTGATGCCTTTGGCGATGCCGAAGCCTCTCGGAATCTCCGCTCCAGCTCAATCGGCTCGATGACACCAAAGACCTTTGCCGCAGGACATATCAAGCGAGTTGGCAGCAATGCAGAGATGGTCATGGTAGGCTTGTGAAATTGTGAACACCTTCTTGACTTTTCTCATGTGGTATCATGTTTGCCTCTGCAAATGCTTTTCGACGTATTCATACGTATGTCTATATAACTAATTAGAGTTACATATATATATAATATATAGATAGTATATAGCTACATATGTAGAAATTACATAAATCATAAGCATGTGTGATTGGTAAAAAGTGTGTTTCTTTCCTAACCTAACACAATCGGACATTGAGTGAGAATGCATTTGCAGAGCTTGTGTCAACGGAACGGGCTCCAGTCTTCATTGCTGGACTGTACATTCTCGCCGGAGCTACAACAGCTGGCGGTCACTTTCAAGGGCTGGACTCTGTGAAAAGCAGTTGGATCAGCCATTGATTAAAATCTTGCGACACAAAAAGGTGGGCCAACATCAGTTCGGAACTTAACGAGACAATGATCAACAGTAGGAAGGTCCCAGCAGTTGGCAAAGCAGGGATAGATAATGACATATAGATATTTACAGAATTTCACAGATTTGTGTTGCTTGGCAAGGCAGCCCTCGCTGAGCTCAAGCGTGTGCTAAAGCCTGGAGGTGGACACATTTCATGGAAGTGCCAACCGCAAAAACTGCGCTATCCATGCCTCAAATAAAATGGTAAGTATGTAGGGAAATGGGAAACCATGCCATCACAGTCACAGTTTACAAAGTTTACACTCAGCCCTGAGTACAAGAAAGCATTGCAGCTCCACATAGGTTGCAAGTTTCGGACAGATCTCTGGCACGTAGACGCGGCAATAGGTTTGTTTGTTGAAGACTTGTCTTATCAGTGTGTCCACTCTTCGTAGTTAGGATATCAAACTTCTTAGCATGAGTAGAATTTCTCGCATTGAGGAAGTATGAAGCATGTGTTGCACTTTGAACGCATTTTTGTTGTGTGTAAACAGGCCGCCTCTATGCAATCGCCTCTGACGATGATACAAAGGCCCGTTAAACTCCAAGATCAAGCTATTCGTAGGCCACAAAATCTACAAGTGCCCCTTTGAAACGGTGCCGGGACTGCAATATTGTGGTATTTGGAGTATCAGCGTGTTCACTGCCACATCACCCCAAGATTCAGAAAGATATGGATCATGTATGATCATGTTACTTTTTCTGTCGGTGCTCAGCCCTCTTGGGTAGCAAGTCTAAGCAACGAAGTGAGGCCTTCGACGGTGAGTGGCAGAACGGCATGAAGGGCTCCATTTTCGACCAGGCAGAATTGTGAGCAGTCGCAAAGTCGCTGACAAAGCCGGTGTCAGGTTGCTGTCAAGTCTCTTTCATTCCTGAATTGCCTTTTGCTTCATGGTCTCAAGTCTTACTCGTACATGTATTGTGAGGAGAAGACTAATTGGGCCCATGGTGGCTAGTAGAGAAAAGCTGAGTCTGCAAACCTTCGCATCTCAATCGGAATGTGAAGCGCTTGTCGTATGAAATTCTATGACACGAACCGACACAAGCCTTTCCAAAAGTCCCAAGATGGCTTAGAAAATTCTCTGGGCACTCCAGATCAGCTTTCCATGGAACGCCTTTGCGCTGATCAGGCTGGATTTGAGCTTGTTGCTGCCAAGCAAGGTGAATGTGGCCTCACGGTTGGATATTGGAGGACTGCGTTGCAGGATATTGGTTTGTCTTGGAAAGTCTTCAGAAAGCCAGGCCCACGTGTGGGAATGGCGTTTTTAAACGAGTCTGTGCTTGGGAGGGATCAAGCTTGTGGACTTGTCAATGGCAGGAAGAAAGGAGTGAAGAAGAAACAAGCCAAAAAGAAGAAGGCAACCAGTTGGTGCAAGCACCGTTGCTTGTGACTATGTGTGAACACACTGACTCATGTTTTTGATGTTTTGATTTTCCAGTCTATCAAGACAGAAAGATGTTGTCATGGTAATGGACCCTCTTCCGGTGGACTCCTGCCTGCAAATGCTCTCTGGAACTTGCCCAGCTCCTCTTGCAGGCAACATCCTTTGGAGTGGACCCGAAAGAGCTCAATGCACTCTTGGACGGTGATGATTAGTGCATAATAGTACATAGTAGTACATAGTAGTACATAGATTCATGATGATTAGCCCTGATTCATGCTTGTTGATCTTAGCGTTCGGAAGACGTTGCGTGCGTTTCAGGGAAAAAGTAGTGCCAAGCAGTATGCAGTATCAGTTCCAACTTAGCACAATTGTGCACAATCGACAATCAAACGGATTCAAGCAGCGGGCTAAGGCTTTCTCTTGCCTTTGGGGTGTTCCTTGTGTCGATAGCGCGACCGAGTCAATTTTGGTGTGTTTGCAGTGTTTACCGATTCGTAGTTGTGAAGCTCACCCAGATTGCTGCCTTGTGGCCGTTGTTTGCAGACAGCATCTTTGACATTCTTTGACAGGGTGCGTTGACTGGGCAGCACGTTGTATTGTGTGTGTGTGTTTTTCTTTGTGTGTGTGTGACACTGTTTGTCATCCATACATAAATTGCAGGATCCGTCATCAAGATGTATATGTGTGAGTTTTTTGGATACTGGGTGTCTATTTGCTGAGCTCCTGCTGCCTTTTCCAGTGTCAAATAGTATCACATCATTGTAGCTGGGGTCCGGTGTCACCAGACATCGGCCACCTTCACAGCTGCCAGGACTGAGGTTGAAAGGAAACCTGCGAACTCCCACAGATATCATCAAAATGATCAACATCACAACTGGTTGATGGTTTGGAACATTTTTTTTTCCATAATATATGGGATAATCCTTCCCATTGACTAATATTTTTCAAGATGGTTGAAACCACCAACCAGACAAAGGAAATGCTGAAATCAGAAGAGCTTTGTGGAATTGACCACTACCTCATCCGCCAGCAAGAGTTGTTTCATGATTAATGATATGCATGTACAAGCTATGTCTCTGCATAAGGCTGGTAGTCAAGTGGAGAATCCAATGCCAAGGCCAATGCCTTTTTGCCGAGGTTTTGGTTTTGAAAAGCCAGGGCTTTGACACATAAAGATACATAAAGTCTTTGACATATAAATTCTATTTGCACAACATGCAGCCTATGAGCGACTGTGCACGACAGGAATGGCATATCACTACGTGCTCACCTGGTCACTGTTGGCATCAGTCATTGCCACCATCGTAGCCTTCGGTTTGATAGGTGCCATTATGGGCCCAATGATGGGGGTACCACATTTTGAGGATTCTTGTGGCCCATAATTCGACTTTTCTCCTCCACAGGACCCAGTTTGCAAGGAATCTTCACGCTGGTATCCAGGTAATTCCAGGTAGCTCCCAACTCACCAAATCATGCTTATGACTTTCGAGCAAACAAGGTCCATTTTTTGTCAGCTTAGTGTGGCGACTAGGCCAAACCTTCCCTGAAATGTATGGTGATTCTTGTTGTGGCCAATCTCTCCTGTGTTGCAGTCTTTCTATGGGGTGCCTTTTTGGACAAGCCAGAGACTTAGCAAAGGTACGAACAAGAGACTGGTAGTGTCGCCGAACATCCTTGCAAGACTGATGGTGTTTCTTCGCATTTTTATGCTTGTCTCTGTAAGACTTTATAGCGGGACACACACCTTCTGCTTCTTCTGCTTGCAATAAATTCCTTTTGACTCTTGTGGACCGAGCATACATTTGAGTTGTGATGAACTTCCATCCTGGTTGCTTCCATCAGTGCTTAAAATTAGGGTATCATGGGGTATCAATTGCACACAAGTTTATGATGAAGGCTGGGAATGCTCGCAAACAGGATCTTTTGAACATGGAAATCAAAGTATATAATTCTGTGTTGTTGCTCTCCAGTTGCATTTGATAGTGTAGGTGTTCCGCAAGTTTGTGCTTGATCACAAACCTTTCGCAAAGCGTATGGTGTGTGCAAGAATCCAATTTTCATGGCTGAGAGGCTCTTGACATAAGTTGACACATCCACTTGGAACCACGTGGAACAGTTTTTTAGGACCTCGCGAAGGGAACCGGTCCCTTCGCTCCACGACAATACTACGACCCCAGAAAACGGGTGTCAATTGTACAAAACTATATAGAAATATGGCAATGTGATCGGCTGCCCGGTTCGAAATATTAATACATTTCAATATATACATGGCGAATACAAGTGTGAATGCATAATATGAAAACATATGAAAACAAATCATGAATACATAGTGGGTGCATAGTGGAAACAACATGAATACAGAATGAATACATAATGAATACATTTATCATCAGCTCAGCCCAAAGCCTTAAAAAGATTTGAAAAAGGGTGAAAGACGAGATATGACTCGGCACGCGAAGCTGAGGCATGAGCATGATCCTGGACGGATCAGAGCGGTGATGTTCATCATGCTGTTCGCAGTGACCTCCACAGAGATAGGTGCACTGAAAGAAAGTGAGTCAAACCACCTTCGGGACCTTGAGTCAAAGTGTCAAAATATGTCTACATAGATTACATTGTCAAAACATGTCGGAATGTAGACGTTCATTGAATAAGCGTGTTGTAGCCTTTGCATATGTCTATATTATGTAGTCTATATATATATATACAGAATATATACAGAGATATACTTAGACTATATCATATTATATCTATATCTACAGGAATGGTCCGTCTAGTTTGCGAGCGTTGTAGAAAAAGTGACAAGCTGACTGCATGTCCATTTTGCAGGCCTTGTTCTTTTTGGCGTGGTGGGTATCAAGAAACTTGGCAGCATCGTTGTCTTGCTGCAACAGTCCTAAGCTAATTTTGAATAAAAGTAAGGTGTGGCACAGTCAACATTCACTTGAATATCTTCAATGAAAATCGTTGAACATCTTGCAAAGTACTTTTTGGGGTGACAAGCATGCTCACAGTAATTGGTTGAGCTTTGTTACTCCGTGGAACAATTACGAACCGTCAGCCAGTCAGGCATTGCGAAAATGTGTTTGATCCAAGATCCAAGGACAACATTGCTAGCTATGCTTGCAACAGCCTCGGTATTGGCACGGTACCGGGTGGCAGCAACAGCCAAATGATACCCTTGCAACCGCGCTTAGCGCGAGCCATCGCGAGCCTTTCCCAGGGCGGACTGTGACTTTTTTCAGGTGAATCTTTGGGGAGGACTAGATGCGCTGTCTCACTCTCAAGTCTCCAAAAGCACAGAAAACCGACCCAATGCAGCAATGCAGGAATCAGATGAGATTATCATTGAGTTATATTGAGTTTTAAGACACTTCAGACATGACAGATTGATACAAATTGATAGGAATTGTATGGAATTGTGCATAACAGCGTGCTTCCTGGTCTCATGCACTGCATTAATGCACCGCCACAATGCCAAGGCTAAGATTTCCGGCAGCGCACGACCTCGAGTCCTGGTTTTCCGCACTGCCCTGAGTCAAAAATCTTGCAGTACCATGCAGTACCTAGCCTCCCCTGAAATCCCCTCAGTGCAAACTGCGTCAGTGACAGGCAAAGCAATTCTCTTTGCTGTTGGTGAAGACCGTGTGTTATGCCTTCGGCTTCATTGGTTTCAGGAGAGGGAGGGGTCAGAATTCAAATTCTGGGATGACATGGCAGAGAACTGGTTTTATTTCTTTGTAGGGTGGATTGTGCTTTTCATGTGAAAGATGTGAAGTCCTTGCTTAAGCACAAACTGACATTAGCATTATATCTCACTATAACGTCTCAGCCGTCCAAGCACGCATTTGCACATGCAAGGCTTTGCAGTGGACCAAATCATGTTGTCCTAAGGGTTCAAATTTAAGAATCGTAGCCGGCTGAACAAAGCGGGGACACCTATGGTTGACGGATTGTTAAGCTTTGCAGGCAACACATAGGGAAGTTCATTGCGCTGATTCTGTCCGGCACCCTTAGACGGCATGCTATTTTAAAGGCCCACAGGAATTCTGAATGCACAGCATGATGCAGTCACCATGCAGAAACATGCAGTGACTGTATAACTATTCTGCAAGCATCAAGTTGACCCAGGTTAAATGTGTGGGGCTTGCCAGTCCTGTACCTGATGGCATTGCCTCTTGACCCATGCGAGCAGGTACGCCTGCTTCTCTTCAAGCAGTTTCAATGTACTGTCTACCAGGATCTACCACGTACGGTATATAACATAATATTAATTATAAAGACTTATAAACCTTACCTGAGCTATGAATATTCTGTAGGTCAGATTTTTGGATGCTGCAACAGTTGACTGTTTTGACTAACCATGCGTCGCTTTTTCAGGGATCCAAAAATCATCAAAAATCCGAATTCCGACAGATTCTGTGACAGATTCCGACAGGTTGCAGAGGAGGAGTACGATGTAGACCTGGCCGTTCGTGTCATCACCATAGATCACCATAGTCGTGTTGTCATAGTCTTGTCATGTGTCACCTCGCCTTGGATTTGCAGCACGAAAATGGTTTCTTAGTCATGGGTTTGTCTGAAAATAGTGTACCCCTACACCCAATGGTTTTGCTGATCATTATCCCTACTTCTTATGGCTATTTGTTTGGGAGTATACCCCATTTTCAGACATACCCAAATGGAGGATCCCCAAGTCACCATGGCTTTCAATAGAAAAAGTCACCATAGAAAAATCATAGGTTGGATGATTTGGGAGAACCCCCCGTTTTGAAGAAACTGTGGATAACTGTGATTTGGACACAACCAGTTGATTTATTGCTATTATGGGTCAAGCAAATATAGCAGACATGGGTATGCACATGACATCTTATATCTGGGTATGTAATATTATGTAATGATACATATATATATATATATATGTATGAATATGACTTGGTATGGTAACATGTGTGCGTTTCCTTTCTGAAAATCTTGGATACTTCTTGATGTCCTGCACTACAATGCACCACCACTCTTGTCACAGATCTGCTTGCACGATTCGAGGTTTGGCAGTTGGCAGTGTGCTCGAAAGAGCGACGGTCAGGACCTTGGAAGCATGGCGTGTTGATGGTGATGCTAGAAAACGTGATCAAGACTGGTTGTCTGATGGAGTCCGGCCTAAGCCTGCCAATGGCAAGACAATTGGGAGTGGCAAGGACTGATGGTGTAGTGGTATGACGGTCTGCCGCCAGCACTTTTAAGGGGAAAGGTGTTGAGCGACTTCAGGTGATGGTAGAATGTTGTTGGTTTTCAATCTATGCCCATGAACACCGATTGTGACTCTTTTTTAATTCTCATATATTCTCATGCAAATGACCCATTTTTCCCCTATACCATGCAGTAATGGTGTTGTTCGCATTTTCCACGTGCTGCATGGCAAAACTGTCGCTTCGTCATGGTCTGAGGCGGTCTCTTGACACCTGCAGATGTTGGGTCAACAGGACCTCACTTTACAGTGGCAAAGTTCTACTCTTTCTGACACATGCGAGTTGATTAGTTCCTAATCAGTAACATAGACCCGGGCAAGCCGGCGGCGGAAGTTTCCCAAACATAAATGACCTATAGTTCAAAGACACCCTGTCCCGACCGTGTCCTTCCCTCGACACTCCACACCTCACACTGCACACTGCACTCTTCGCACTCCAAACTTCAAACTTCACACTCCACACTTCAGACTCCACACTTCTCACTTCTCACTGCTTCCTTCACACTCCAAACCTCACACTTCACACTTCACACTGCACACTTCACACTTCACAGTCCACACTTCACACTTCACACTTCACAGTCCACACTTCACACTTCACACTTCACAGTCCACACTCCTCACTTCTCACTTCGCACTTCACACTTCACACTTCACACTCCACATTTCACACTTCTCACTTCTCACTTCTCACTGCTTCCTTCACACTCCAAACTTCACACTTCACACTTCACACTCCACATTTCACACTTCTCACTTCTCACTGCTTCCTTCACACTCCAAACTTCACACTTCACACTTCTCACTTCGCACTTCACACTCCACACTTCACAGTCCACACTTCACGCTTCTCACTTCACACTTCTCACTTCTCACTGCTTCCTTCACACTCCAAACTTCACACTTCTCACTTCGCACTTCACACTCCACACTTCACTCACACTTCACACTTCACAGTCCACACTTCACACTTCTCACTGCTTCCTTCACACTCCAAACCTCACACTTCACACTTCACACTTCACACTTCACACTGCGCTCTTCGCACTCCACACTGCACAGTCCACACTTCACACTTCTCACTTCACACTTCTCACTTCTCACTGCTTCCTTCACACTCCAAACTTCACCCTTCTCACTTCGCACTTCACACTCCACACTTCACAGTCCACACTTCACACTTCTCACTTCTCACTGCTTCCTTCCCACTCCAAACTTCACACTCCAAACTTCACACTTCACACTTCTCACTTCGCACTTCACACTTCTCACTGCTTCTTTCACACTCCAAACTTCACACTTCTCACTTCGCACTTCACACTCCACACTTCACAGTCCACACTTCACACTTCTCACTTCTCACTGCTGCTTTCACACTCCAAACCTCACACTTCACACTTCACACTCACTCTTCGCACTCCAAACTTAAACTTCACACTCCACACTTCACACTTCTCACTTCCCACTGCTTCCTTCACACTGTACACTTCACACTGCACTCTTCACACTCCACACTTCACACTGCACCCTTTGCACTCCAAACTTCACACTCCACACTTCACAGTCCACACTTCTCACTTCTCACTGCTTCCTTCACACTCCAAACTTCACACTTCACACTTCACACTTCACACTGCACTCTTCACGCCCCACATTTCACACTACACTCTTCACACTCCACAGTTCATCTCATCTGAGCTCTTCTCACCTTATCCCAGCTCATCTCTTCTCATTTCGTCCCTTCTCATATGTCATCTATTAAGCTTTCATTAATCAATTCCCAGCACTACTACTAATCACTGTCGAACCCTTGATGCACCTACTCCAATACGATTTACGAAGTCCAGTTGCAAAAGACAATAGTATTGCGCATGCAGCCGCGGCACCAAGCAACCTTGACGCAGCCATTACAATGCGATCTGCAGAGACTGAGTTGCAAAACACAATAGAACTACGCACAACGGCGTCGGAAATTGTAGCTCCAAAACCGGATGGATCTCGACGCCAGAGCGAAAAAAAGATGATTTTGAAGCACTTTTTAAAAGAATTTTTAAAAAGAAAATCACTGGCGCCAAAATGGAGAAAATCTGCTGACAAATCAATGTCGCAGCCTTCATGCAGCCACTCCAATACGATTTACGAAGTCCAGCTGCAAAAGACAATAGTATTATTCATGCAGCCGTGGCAAGAAGCAACCTTGACGCAGCCATTACAATGCGATCTGCAGAGACTGAGTTGCAAAGCACAATAGAACTACGCGCAACGGCGTCGGAAATTGCAGCTCCAAAACCGGATGGATCTCGACGCCAGAGCGAAAAAAAGACGATTTTGAAGCACTTTTTAAAAGGATTTTTAGAAGGAAAATCACTAGCGCCAAAATGGAGAAAATCTGCCAACAAATCACTGTCGCAGCCTTCATGCAGCCATTCCAATACGATTTACGAAGTCCAGCTGCAAAAGACAATAGTATTACCAATGCAGCCACAGCACGAAGCAACCTTGACACAATGCGATCTGCAGAGACTGAGTTGCAAAACACAATAGAACTACGCACAACGGCGTCGGAAATTGTAGCTCCAAAACCGGATCTCGACGCCAGAGCGAAAAAAAGACGATTTTGAAGCACTTTTTAAAAGAATTTTTAGAAGGAAATTCACTAGCGCCAAAATGGAGAAAATCTGCCAACAAATCACTGTGGCAGCCTTCATGCAGCCATTCCAATACGATTTACGAAGTCCAGCTGCAAAAGACAATAGTATTACCAATGCAGCCACAGCACGAAGGAACCTTGACGTAACCATTTACAGGGAGGGAACGATCCTAGACTTGCAAATCACAATGGAATTCCATCGGCAACTCATCCACCAGCACCACTTGCAATCCCATTTACAGTGAGGGAACGATCCTAGAGTTGCAAATCACAATGCAATTCCATCAGCAACTCATCCACCAGCACCACTTGCATCCCATTTACAATGCGGGAACGATCCGACAGTTGCAAATCACAATGGAATTCTGTCGACCACACATGCACGAAAAACAGTTGAAACCCCATTTGCAATGCGGAACCGATCCGAGACCAATCCGAGACCAATCCGCCCATGATCCGACCACACACGAGACCGTCTCGCAACCGTCGCACCGCAGAGGTAGATCATCGACGTTCGGGGACGGACTTTGTATGGAAAAACATTGGCTTTCGTGCATCTGCTATCTCTCAAAAACGCATTTCGTGCGAGACGTCCTCCAAAACTCCATCGGCAACTCCTCCACCAGCACCACTTGCAATCCCATTTACAGTGAGGGAACGATCCTAGAGTTGCAAATCACAATGGAATTCCATCGGCAACTCATCCACCAGCACCACTTGCAACCCCATTTACATTGCGGGAACGATCCTACAGTTGCAAATCACAATGGAATTCTGTCGACCACCCATGCACGAAAAACAGTTGAAACCCCATTTACAATGCGGAACCGACCCGAGAATGATCCGAGCATGATCCGACCACACACGAGACCGTCTCGCACCCGTCGCACCGCAGAGGTAGATCATCGAGGTTCGGGGACGGACTTTGTATGGAAAAACATCGGGTTTCGTGCATCTGCTATCTCTCAAAAACGCATTTCGTGCGAGACTTCCTCCAAAACTCCATCGGCAACTCCTCCACCAGCACCACTTGCAATCCCATTTACAGTGAGGGAACGATTCTAGAGTTGCAAATCACAATGGAATTCCATCGGCAACTCATCCACCAGCACCACTTGCAACCCCATTTACAATGCGGGAACGATCCTACAGTTGCAAATCACAATGGAATTCTGTCGACCACACATGCACGAAAAAACAGTTGAAACCCCATTTACAATGCGGAACCGATCCGACCATGATCCGACCATGATCCGAGCATATCCGACCATGATCCGACCACACACGAGACCGTCTCGCACCCGTCGCACCGCAGAGGTAGGTCATCGAGGTTCGGGGACGGACTTTGTATGGAAAAACATAGGCTTTCGTGCATCTGCTATCTCTCAAAAACGCATTTCGTGCGAGACTTCCTTCAAAACTCCATCGGCAACTCATCCACCAGCACCACTTGCAATCCCATTGGCATTGCGGGAACAATCAATGCCCTAACTAACTCTTTCTTTGACTAACTCTTTCCCTGACGAACTCTTTCTTTGCTAACTCTTTCTTTGACTACCTCATATATCCTGACTAACTCTGTCTTTGACTAACTCTTTCTTTGACTAACTCTTTCTTTGACTAACTTTTTCTTTGACTAACTCTTTCTTTGACTAACTCTTTCTTTGACTAACTCTTTCTTTGACTAACTCTTTCTTTGACTAACTCTTTCTTTAACTAACTGTTTCTTTGACTAACTGTTGCTTTGACTGACTCTTTCTTTTACTAACTCTTTCTTTGACTAACTGTTTCTTTGACTAACTGTTTCTTTGACTAACTCTTTCTTTGACTAACTCTTTCTTTGACTAACTCTTTCTTTGACTAACTGTTTCTTTGACTAACTCTTTCTTTGACTAACTCTCTGTTTGACTAACTGTTTCTTTGACTAACTCTTTCTTTGACTAACTCTTTCTTTGACTAACTCTTTCTTTGACGAACTCTTTCTTTGACGAACTCTTTCTTTGACTAACTGTTTCTTTGACTAACTGTTTCTTTGACTAACTGTTTCTTTGACGAACTCTTTCTTTGACGAACTCTTTCTTTGACTAACTGTTTCTTTAACTAACTCTTTCTTTGACTAACTCTTTCTTTGACTAACTGTTTCTTTGACTAACTCTTTCTTTGACTAACTCTTTCTTTGACTAACTGTTTCTTTGACTAACTCTTTCTTTGACTAACTGTTTCTTTGACTAACTCTTTCTTTGACTAACTCTTTCTTTGACTAACTCTTTCCCTGACATTCTAAAAGTCCGTAACACGGAAGTTTCTCCCACTAAACTTCCTTTGACTAATCAGGATGTTTTTGTTTACCCTTTTGGATCCTTTTGGATGCTCCCAGCGCGAAACTCCAATGGAATCCATGGAATCCATGGACAGAATGGGGGAGGAAACTCGTTGCAGCTTCAGAGCATTATCCTCTGGCGAGGATGGTTGGGGACCCGATGGGACCCAGAAGTGCACTGGGAAGAGATGAGTGAAGGGTTTTGAAATGCACAGCTGCAGAAGGGCGTTCTATTCTGAGTCCCAGATTACAAGGTGCTCTGAAAGGCACAAGCACTACTGTACGTTTCCGTGTTGAAGAAAAGAGAATCTGTTCGGCGGAAGAGATGAGCACCCATCATCACCCATCTTTGTTTGCCTAGTTGATTAAGGCCATTTGTGCAGCCAGCCACCGGCTCAGACTAAGACATACTGAGACCGTGCAGGAGTCGAGTTTTTGCAATGAAGTTGAGAAATTTTATTTTAAAGTTTCAAGATGTTCAATGAATTACTGTTCTATGCACTTTATCTGTCTCTACTTCCTGCTAAGTGGAGTCCTTTTGAGTTGTATGGCGTTCTGAAGTTTTTGTCATTGACCACTGTAGTTGCTCAGAAGCAAATGCAGAGAAGAATACTAACAACGTTTTATGTTGAGAAATCTGACCGTCCTTTCATTCCATTGGCTCGATGCTGATTGGACAGGATTCCCAGGATGTCCAACTTCCTAATCGACCAAGTGTGCAGCAAGCATACATACTGGTTCATTCTAGCACTTGAGGTCCGCATTATCGTAGAGCCTTCAACAAGAAAGGCCGAAGTGTTTGAAGTCCGCGGCTCAGCAGAACTCTGGCGGTCAGCAAAAACTCATGGCATCGCATGACATCGCATGGCATCCAAGGCCTCAAGTTGCAAACGCCCACGAGGTACCGATCTGGGCAAGCATGGGAACTGGGTGGAACTGGAGAGTACAGATCATAGAGTAGCGACATTCCCGACACCCGCCTGACACCGTCGTGTGACCTTTTCCGGCCCAGCATTTCAGGCTGTCAAATTTTGGATCGATGGGTTGTTTCAGCATGGTCTCGCTCCCCAAGGTATGCCGTCTTCAATGGCGCACAAGCAGCTATGAGGGCGTCAGAGAATCGGGAGTGGCCTAGCAGCACTTTGGAGACTCGTTGAGAAAGTACAGACAATAGTTGTCAACTGTAGGCTGGCAGTTTCCAATGTTTCCAAGGCATCACTGCTTCACGTTTGGGTGTGCTGTGTGTTTGCGTTTGCGTGTCCTTTTGAAAATATATAGATACCTGGAGAAGTTGGTTGCTTTCAATGTATTCTGTCGATGCAATCATTGCAGTCACTTCTAGAACTTTTGAGGCGCCGTGCTGAGACACGTTGAAGCTAGATTCCATCATCACAGTAGCTAAGTTCCTGTTGACTTTCAGATCTTGCAGCATTTGCTGCTTGCTTCGCTCAGAATCTGTACCTTGAGGCACGCAGGGGATCCTACGGCACCTGAACCAAGGCCGGGCCGTGGCCACGCCCTCTTGTTTAGCCGAAACGACTGGGGAGAAGGGCCTAAATTTGGATGGCCATGCTATGCGCTGCTATGCCATGCTCACCCTTTTTAATCTTTTTACTTGGCAGAATGAACCTGACTGCCCTGGCTCCACTACCATTGCTTGAACTTACCATAGCTGACATCCTTGCCTACTTGGCATGTTCAAGCTGTTTTTGTTGCGATGTGTCACTTCTTTGTAGGCACTTCATGTGATATCATGTGCCGCATGATGAATATATATATATATATATAATCATATATATATATATACAGTATATACATACAGTATTATATGATATTATATGTGTGTCTCCAGAATGGATCTGTTCCACTAGTCATGAAGGTGTTCCTTTTTTCGGATGAATCCAGTATGGAGTTTTCACCAGGCATCATAGAAACATCAAAGTATTTTTGGAGCCGTACCACATTTGCACCTCACAAACTGTCATGTGAACAGCTGTAGATGGAATACAACATGGCCTTCCATGTTCTTTTCCCCACGGAACGTCTTTAGCACAATGAATGCTTCATCCTTCTCTGGAAGCTCCATAAGCTATCAGGCAACCGTTCATTCCAGGGAAGGCTGGAGGATGTCCCACAGATTGGACATGCTTGTTTTTTTGAGGGAGGCACTTTCGCCACAATGGCTAGGGTTCAATTTGTTCAAGTTTGTACCGTTCTGAAAAAAAATGTTTGTTTGATGTGTGATATGCGGACATCCAACGGGCACTCCGTCTGTGCATGTGTGTGTGAAAAATGTCTCTACATGTCTCTACTGTAAATGGCATGGGCCGTGAGCCTTGTTGAAGGCCGTTCGCAGTGTTCGAATCCACACATCACAAAGTAACATCTCTGAAAACTGAGCAGAAGATTTAGGACAACTCCATATATAAATTCTGGCAAAACCATAGCCTACGACTGTCTCAGTTCATACATGTTCATCACTTCGAGATGGTCGTCACTCCAAAAACGTCACCCACATGCATGTCCAAAAGAAATGTGGCATTTTGCATTCTGTACAGTCGCTCCGCAACTTGGTGATGTCAAAACCAGCCGCAGAGTTTCAGCCATAGGAAGCCACCTGCGCAAGAGAGTTTGGAGATGTTTTGAGTGCCAGCGTTCTCGAAGAAGTTCTTTGGAACAAGAACAATTTGCGAAAGAGAAAAACGAAGGAACAAAGAAGATCCAAAGAGACAGAACACATTCAGAACACATTCAGAACACCACACAATCATCAGATATTCATCAGATATCTACGGAAGCTACAACTCTGCGGGGGGTCAATGGTTGGTGCACACGGCAATGCGATCCGGCCTTGGGCCTGATCATGTTTCCAGTCGTCGCACAGCCATGGCAGTTTCAGGATGCCCACACGTCGTCCTAAGGGCGCGATGGGTCTGACTAGGGCTACCAGCAAAGAAAGCTCTATGAAAGCTCTGAAAGTCTTGAAAGTAAAAAAAAATCAAGAGATAGATTTCAATCTTTTCCCCAGAACGCTTAGTATATTTAGTATGGATAAGCGTATGGCTCAACCGGCATGAAAACATGTTGGTGCCGGAAGGCGTTATTGGCTGCTGGTAGCCTGCTACAGAGCCTTCTGACACAACATCCCCAGGCAGAATGCTGACTAGGTCGTACCAAGTTGCTTGCATGATCAGTGATGGAGGCCAAGCTTACATCACGTTCGCTGGAAAGATCTTTCTACCAAACACTCAACAGAACAGATAGATTCACGATGATTCAAGGGCAGAATGGAGATGTATTGGCAATTTGTTGATTCTCAAGCAGGACCTTGCCGGCAGAATCTTTGCCAGTGCGTTGTTCTTGGTGCACATTGTTGTCGATGGTTTGAACGTTCAAAAAAGCCTTCTCAAGGCCGGGGTCATCATATTGCACGCAAGCCAGCACAGTGACACGGTGACACCATGCCAGCTATTTACAGGGCACTTCGAGCCCGGAAGAAATGTGAAGAATGGTAAAGTTGAGATCCAACCGAAGTTTGGCAGTGCATGAGTCAATGGGCAAAATGAATGTATTGGAAGCTAGCCCAGCACCAAAGCTTGGATACTTGCTCGCCAGCTAAGGGTCCATGATGGTCCATGCAACTCATGGTATTTGTTTCATTTGTTTCTCTCCATTTATTGGATCTCTTTTTAGCTTTCAAGTCCCAACCCTCAAGAAGAGCTCGACAACTTTGGGTGCTTGACACAGCTTTGCGCTGCACGCGCCCTCCCGCAGCTGTTTTAGATCATAGATCATACACCCGGCATGCGGTGGTATGAACAAAACTTCTAAGATTGCAAGGACGTAACAAGGAGTAGTATTTGGATGTATTTGATCACTACCGTACTACTACCGTCACCATGGTCACTGCAACTCACCGCTTCCCTCAAAGCCTTAGAGCTATGGGTATGAAATGGTATGAAGTCTTTAGACCATTTTAGACCATCATGGCACTTCCAGCTGAATCCCAATGCCAATTGGCTTGGAGGCGTGGGAGAGGAACACAGACAGAAGCCCTACATTTCAGCCTCGCCGCCGAGGCTGATGCAAAGCTAGAAGCGAATGGAAGTAAAAGCTGACAGGCACGGCATTCGCTCTTGGCCAACATGTTGCATTTCTATAAGGAAGGATGATAGGTCTGATAGGTGGATGCATTGTTTCGGCATCTCTTTGTAGTCGCACTGAAATGCCGTTCAACGATAGGGAAGGGAATGCCGTTCAACGATAGGGAAATGCAGCAGCACAAATTAGATGCGTTCAACTCTTCAGAGAGGTCACTCTTCAGGCTGACACCCAACAGCACTTAAAACGTGTATGGTCCACAAAAACTAGCATCATCACTGTCCTAGTGACCTAGTGACATCTATTGATCTCGTGTGCTATGTGTGCTATTGTGGATTTGTGGTAGGTTTGGGGATGACTCCCAGGCCCTAACTGGAACCAGATGGTTGACACTGCAACTGTCACCAGCATGACTGGCCCCAGCGTCATAGGCGTTCTACCGACGTGACTAGCGCACGGCCGCGACTGGCTTTCCCGTTGGGGCTCTCAGAACTGCAAATGTTGGTGGGACACGAACTCTTCAAATCTTTTCAACCTCTATTCACTTCGACGAAAAACATTCTATAGATATAACATATATATCATATCATAATAAAAGAATACGGTATGTGTTCATAAGTACATAGAACATCATGTGGCATATATACCTAGCAGTGCAGTGGTGTGTAATATGCCTTGTGTATATTATACCAAAATAGATGATTGTACACTTTCGTGTATGAATGTAGAAATCAAGGATGTCCAACGATGAATTGACCGTTTGCATGACTTTGCTGGTAGAGATGAAGTAAAAATGTCAGTGACGCACCCGCTCACAGTGCGAGTATACATATATATATATATTATCATTATTATTATTTTTATTATTATTATTATGATTATTATTATGATTATTATTATTATTATATAATTATGTATATTATTATATAATTATGTATATATATATACATATATGTACAATTATATACATATATAGTCAAAGCATGTCAAAGCTGTAGGCGTTGACCAGAAGATACCTGGTACACCCATGGGACCTGGCTATGTGGAAATTGAAGTTCCAGACTTTGGTCGTGGAGAATTCACACGCCAGGAATTTGCCAGACACATTGTTGGCCTTGCCACGAACAGGGCCGACCTCCCATTTGAGCCACAAGGCATGGCACAGCCAAGACACGTATGAACTATATGATACCATAGACCATAGGGACATAAAGTCAAAGCTCAAAACCCGTAGTCTTTGGGGCTTGTACAAAAGAATCAACTAAAGCGCTAAGGTTGGGCAATAAATAGCTTGGATTATTGTAGCAGAAGGATTGAAATGTGATGTATGAACAACTCGGAACTGCAGTCACAAGTGCAAACCTCCGTTGAAACGTGCTGCATGTTTGCGCAGGTCTTGGTGTCTCAAGAGAGCGCAGCCAAGAGGTACAGCAACGCCGGAAATAGTGACCGGGAAATCAAAGAGATGAAGGACTTCCTGTTCAAGAATACAACTGCGATCAACTGCGTAACTTCCCTTCAATGCAATTGTTCCAGTCTTTCACCTCCCTAGTTTGTTGGACTCCAAGTTCCTCATGCGCGCTTGCCTTGATAGAGCATTGGGATGGATTTTTGCAAGAATGCGAACGTGCTGTTGGAGTCTACTCGTAGGGCGTAGGTTTTGAACAGCCAAGCGGTCGCCAGGTTGAAACCACCGAATCGCAAAGCTGAACAGTTCACATTGCCGACCACACCAGCGCTCTCTGCAAGACGACTGGCAAATCTGGGGTCGTTGAGACTCACAGATACTGCATCTTCTAGTGCAAGACTTATTCAGTTTGTCTTGTGATTCTCCCACCACTTTCAAAGACTTGCATGATTCCTAAAACCCTCGAAGTGATGAACAACATGATCTCATGATTCATGACACGCGCAGAACTGATCTAGGCAAACCCGTCATAGGATGAACAGCTTCCAGAAGAGTAGATGCCCCTTGCACCAAGATCTTGAAGGAAGTAACGAAATACTGTCGTGTGACATGATATTGCAGAGAGCAAGAGAGGGGGAAAGAAACAAGAGGGCGAAAAGAGCAGGGGTGAGAGATTGATCGATAGATTTGTTACTCAGTGCACAGATGGACAGGGATAGGGATAGAGGTAGAGGTTGAGGTGGAGTGAGCAAAACAAACCTTTTTACTTTTTACGTTTGTCACTTTAGAGCAGCTGCGAAGTCATTTTCCCATTTGCAAGGTCTAGTGGTTTTGCTGAGTGCTCGGGAGACAAGGAGGCCAAGAAACGCAAATCTTTGGAGCAAGTTCTGCCGCTGTACACTTTACATCACTTTACCGTTGCCAGAGACGTTGCAATTGGAAGTGGTCAACATCTGAGTGATGTGCAAAGAGTCGGACATTTTTGGACAGTCTGTATGATCAAGATCATCTCTTTTGATTACAATTACTGAAGGGATCTGAAGGGGCAGTTGCTAAAGTGCCAGCCTTATTTTAGAGGACTGCCTTGAGATTTGTCGAATTCTGCCGTTCAAACCCGAGCGTTTCGGTGACAGATGTGACAGGGATGGTATACTCAAAGGTCTCATGAGAGAGCGCAAGGCCAGCATCTGGATGACGGATGGGACACCAAAACCTAAAAGCTTGGTGATTGAGACGATTGAGTCCTATCGGATCCTATCGAGCTATATTGAGAGATATCGAGTCTGTTTATGATTGTTTAATATTGTTTATACTGTATGTGTATGCGTGGTTCTTTTTGCCATGTTTGACTTGAGGTTTCCATCAACAGGATCTGCCAGGATTTGTTCAACCAACCGCACTATGTAGCGTGCGTAGCTTGTCAAGACAATCGCAGAGGCACCTCCTCCACCATTGGAGAGGGACGATGGAGAGCGAGCCCTACAGGATAGCTGAACCGAAAAGTTCCTGATCTCGTGGCTCAAAGGTGATCTTTGCCATACAACAAGGATATTCTATTATATAATCATGCTTCTACATTTTTTTCTACATGATCAAACTATTTCCAAGATGAAGTGTTGTGTTCACGCAGCAGTTTTCTTCAGAGTTGAGGCCAGGTTTTTCCGCAACGTCTTTGCATAATCACACTGTTGGAAGTAGATTGGTTTCCTCCTGCAATGGTTGCTGTCGATGTGTGATACTTGTACTCTAATTGTTTGCAGCATGCAGAGCTCTCTAATCATTCTAATCACTCTAAGATGCCCTTCTTTAAGACCCTCTCCCTACAGAATGAAGGCAAATGATCCTAAATGTATGTATAATATCATAGAATGTATCTAGATGTATCTAAAATTATCCAAACATGTTGTTCGTTCAGTTCAGGTTGCCATTTGCTCAAACGCTGGTCATTTGAGTGCTTCGCTGTCATAGGAGTTGAAGGCCACTGGAGATCCTGAGTTCCGCTTGCCGACAGCCGATGGTGTCTAGGCTTCGTTTTGGACGTTGTATATTGAAGGACTCTTTACGGAACGTAGCGGAGGCATGCAGCAAGCAATTAGCAGCTCATTTTCACCGGTAGGGAAAGGGTTTCCCGGTTCGTCCCGGTTCGTCCTGGACTAAGGTACGCTTTTCCCGCATGCTGAGCATGCCTCAGTTGCCTGCGCAGCATTGATGCAGTCACGATTGGACACGGGATCAAAATGGATCGAAAATATCAAAATGATTCAAAATGGATCAAATGAATTTAAACGAGCATGTTTCATGTTCATCTAAATTCAGGACCGATTTTGAGGCAGCACAGGTCAGCCATGGTTTTTCGTCGGGGGCTCACGGGATGTCAGGCGAGCCCACTCAAGACTCCAACAGCAACTCCAATCGATGAGCAGGCCGTCAGCAGAATGTGTGCATGCGGGAAGGAGCTTTGGAGGGACTTTGGCTGACCACAGGGCGAACTATCTATGTTTCTAGGGGGGTTACATTTAAACTTTATTTTAACATTTAAACTTGTTGAGTCATCTTGCATTCGCATCTCACATTTGCAACTTGCTATGCATTTTGCTCAATCGAAGACTGGCACAGCAGGCATGGACACCCTTGCCAAAGGAGCAGGCTGGAATTTCAGAATGGAATCTGGGAGGCAACTATTGAGAGAGCGCTAGTCTCGTTGGGGTTCGGTCATATTACCTTTGGGTGGGTGGACACGGCAAAGTGCTTGGCAAGACTAGTCAATTTTACTGTGTTTCACATATTTTACTTAATCTTAGTTGTCAGTTATCAGTAAGTCATCAGGTAGGTTCCGCTGTTGGGAGTGTCAAATTTGGAAATGCTCCGACAAGTTGGAGAAGAACTTATCTTTGGGGTGACCGGAGTATGGGGCTGCGAAAGGTGCGCCGAAATCAAGGGTCGCCATGTGAAGCCAGGAGCGATCTTTTGCAACACCGCCAACCCCATCCCAGGCCAGCCGAGACAGCATCCAGCAGCATCCAACAGCCACAGCTACATTGCAAGCATGGGCATTTGTCCCTGGAATGTTTGAAGCAAAGAAGCAAAATAGGTGCTGTATGGTGCTGTATTGTCGTGTTTCTGCAAAGCCTATTTTCGAACAGCTTGCAATGACAGGTGCGGCAGGACAGCGTGAGACGAAGCTTTCGATGGAGCATAGAGGAGATCAAGGCAAGGAGGGTTGCAGATCTGCTACACTCGCTGTTTCTAAGTGAGGTGTCCTCTTTGTATTGAAGGTCACTGCGATTAGCTGGCAACCTCGTCATGTCATACTCCCTTCATCTCCCTTCAATTCGATTCTATTTTGCCATTTTTGCCTCGCCAGGAAGCACAGGCAGAAGCCTGCAAGTGGAATGTGTGATGATCCCAGAGCATGTGACTGATGTGGCACTCAGAGAACTAATAGCTCCACCCAGGCTAAAAGCACTTTTGCCAAAGGTTTGATGCCCACAACGTATGCTGAGAGTTAGAACCAGGAATGTGTAGCTGAAACAAAACCTGCAGCTAAGACCGTGCCCACAAAGCCTCGCAGAAAACCTTGCTTTGAATACTTTGAGTTAAGCAGTTAGAGTCTTGTAGTTGAAGACATCTTACATGTCCTCATTTTGTGGCAAGTCTGTCCACACAGCATTATGACTTGATTGACATGTGGAAATGGCAACATCCTCGCAAATTGTTTTGGGTCCCTCCTTTGGATGCATTTGGGCATCAGCCCGGCAACACATTCCTTCAGGTTGCCGGAGTTGGAAGAGCCACGCAGCTAGAGAAGTCACAGATTGGGTAGCGGGTTTGATGTAGCGGTTATGATATCCATGATACACATTCATCTATTTTAAGAAACACATACGTAGACAACAGTACGAGTACAACAGTATCTGAGACCTTGCGAGCCCCAAAATGCAGCCTGTTTCTGGCAGGTGTGTCTTTTGACGTGTTTTTCGACATTTTCACATGTTTGATGTGATTTGATGATATTTGATATGTGTGTATATATATATATATACATATATATATATATACATATATATATATATATACATATATACATATATATATATACATATATATATATACATACATATATATATATATATGTATACTGTGTATACCGAATCCGGGCCTCTGGACGCCAGCGCGCTTTGATTTCCAGCCCGCCTTTGTTGTTTTGTTTTTTGGTCGTCCCTTGAGGCCTGAGCCGGAGCCTGAGCCGGAGATCAACCGCCAGGTGGGCGAACATAAAAACAGCTGGGATCAAGCCGAATAGTTACAGCCTGGGACATGTTAGGACCTACCCTCTGGTAATTTAACATAGCTATTGAAAATGGCCATTTATAGTGGATTGTCCCATTAAAAATGGTGATTTTCCATAGCTACGTTAAATTACCAGAGGGTAATATGCCATTCGAGCTTTCTGGTTCATGCCTCGAGATGGTTTGAAAATCGATCAGGAAATGCAAGATAAAGATAGATAAAGTATCTATGAGTATCTCTACTCATTAGGAAGTGCGTGAAATACGCATCATTGATCATGAGGCAGATTCATCATGTGTGGCGAGGAATGCTTGCCTCTCATGGAGCTTCTTGAAATTGCTATTTAAATGTACTTAATGAATCTTAATGATAGAAATCTTCGATGGTGACAGCCAGATACCCTTGCCCTCTGCAAGGAGAAGGTTGCCTGATTGCAGTCTGTCAATCGCAAATTTGGTAACCAACTAGTTTATATAATCTCGGCTTTCAAAGTCAGCACTGACTTGTGCGCTCCTGCACCCAAAGTGTGAGTTCATGTTTATCCATTGATTCTGGAATGATTCTTTGCAGCACAGGCAACAATACTACAGACTTTGTGGGAGGCTGCCATGGGTTGAAACATGTTGAAACAAACGTGTTTTTGCCGGCTGTTTGCGGCGGTGTAAAAGTGAGTGTTTTTCCAAAACAAACCTCGTTGGTTTCGGAACTGTGGGCCACGAATCCATGGCTGAAGAGTACCCGAAGAATCGCAAAAGCCAAAAGATTGGAAAGCCGAAGGGTCACGACGGTCATGATGCTGTACTGCAAAGATTGGAAAGACGTTGGTCAACACGGGCGGAGCTGCTACAACAAAAGCGGAGTACAATCAAGTGAAAGGCACAGATGATTTTACATGTGGATGTTAGATGATGTTGTATGTGTAAATGTGCAAAAGGTTTGAAGTGTTGAAAGATTGTTGAGGCATTCACTGAGGGTTTGCTTAAGATTTTAACGGCTCCCCCAACATCTTTCCTGCGCAGGATGCACAGATTACGAGCGGAATACGTGAGCCTGAAACTCAGACATGAAAGATGTAAACATTGAAAGAAAAAAACTAGGAGCCGTTTTTCTTGAGCAGTGGTGACAAGCGGGCTTTCTGTAGCCTGATATCCTCTGTTTGACTCGGCGTCGAGGGTGGAGACAACCTTATGCCTAACTCATGCAGAAGCTTTGCATTAAAACAGAGAGAGCTAGGCCACTGCAAGGTGTCATGTTGCCGTGAAAGGCAATTTGGCAGTGTGTCAAAACCTTGTACCCCTGGTGAACATCAAAATAGCTGGTAAATGGATGTTCATCCCCCTAAAAATGGTATTAATAGGTATTGATCCATACCCATTTCTTGCTTCATCCACTTAGGTCTGACATTCTGGGAACTGATTCCCGGGCGCGGGGACTCTGATTTGTTCGAATACCGGTACCACTTTCGATCATCCTTTATAAATATTATAAATGGACCTGGCTGTGGGCACATCCATAGTTGATCAGAACGAAATTGGACTTAGTTGAACAGCATTGTGGTCCGTTCTTGGCTATGCTGGATGTTTAAATGCAATCCTTGAAACACCAAGAGATTAGTAGATAATGTAAATACAGGTGCCAGTGCAGAGGCAAAATAGATTTAGAAGAGTGTCAACGATGATAAGTCATCAGCATCATCCTTACGCAAGTCAGTTTCATAAAAGTATGCATGGAAAAGACGCTACGAGTGTTCAGAACTGATTAAATTATTGAATTGCACATGTTAATTGCTGATCTCTCAAGAGTGGCTATTGAACTGTATGTTCTTTGATATTTTGATTATCAATGCAGTTCAAACTTACCGGAAATCATTGCTGTTGCAGGAAAGCTTGGAAACAGCTGCGCATTCAGCCGTGGCTTGGCTGCAGCTTCACATAAGCATAGACTGGGGCAGATGGACTCATAGTGCATTACGAATCAGATGAAAGTGATGAAAGACAGATTGCAAAATGTAAAAAATATCAGATTCAAGATGCTGGGATTTGTACGGATTTGTATGGATTTGGTGCAATCTGCTTTGTGGCTGCAAAGCTTGCTCCAGTAGAGCAGCTTGAACTCCTGGTTCCATGGGGCAGGAAATCACTGCAAGCCTCAACTACCTGAACTTTGTGCGACGCTTGTGTGGACTTCCCAAGGCACGAAATGTCAAGTGTGCGTTGAGACACTGGACAAATGTCAAGCCTTTCAACCACACATAGTTGCATATGTTTATATGTTATTATATGTTTATATTTGTATTATATTTGTGTATTTATATTCAACTATGTATGTATGCAGTGTGATGCATTTTAATGAAATGTAATGCTATGCAATGTTATGTGATGGCATGTCATGGCATGGCATGTCATGTCATGTATGTATGTATGCTTCGTATGGCCAAATT